>QZLH01001019.1:1896-26541 GCA_003833135.1 Oehlia diaphana | reverse complement strand
CTTTTGTCCTTTAATTTCATTATGAAATCACAAGATTCTAATCATTACTTCACAAAATATTTGATATTTTATATTTAAATAGTAATATAAAGAATATATGAACACAAAGAATTAAATGATATTAATAATAAGTTTTATTTAATTATTGAATTCTCTAAAGTTTTTGATAAATTTACTAGTACTATAAATGCACTATCTATTTGTGAAGTATCAGAAAGTTTTAATTAATTTAAAGATAAGGTATTTAGTAGATTCGCAACTTACCTTAGAGAATTCGCAGTTTCTCACAACTTTTAACTTGCTTTTTGGTCTAATTTTATGAATAAACTATGACAAAAACTATACTATTTGATAGACCTTAACTCTAAAAACCAAAGTGCAAAGTTTTGATTTTTTTACTAGTAACGAGTCCAGATTTGACAATTTTTGTCATGATCTTCATATGATCATGTGACTTAGCATATCATATCTTTAAAAATTGACAGCAAATTAATTGGAATGATAGATCAGCATCTGATGGTGCTATTCTGATTTGTGGTATAAAAACTCTTTTACCAAGATGTGATCCTGTTAAAATTTTTGCATCTATTATATGTTGTTAAAATCTTCTAACTATTAGTCTGGTACCATTACAAAATCCTTCTGTTGGACTAATATTTCTTAAAAGTATAATAGGTACACCAACTTTAAGAACTAATTTATGGAGAAAAGTTTCATTTGGTGTTAAAGTGTTTAAAAATTCTATAGGATAAAGGTTTTGATGAATTAAATCTTTATCTTCAACTGAATCTGCCGATAAGAATTCTTTAGCTTTTCCAGGAAAAATATTAATGATTTATTCATTAATATAATCAATATCTTTATTTTTTATTGTAAGTATTGCTCGATCTTTAATATAATCAATATAATTATCAGTATTTTTATAATTATCATCAATATTATAAAAGATTTTAGATATTAATAATTCAAGATTTTCATCATCAAGAATTATATCATTATGCAATTTTACAACATCTTTACCAATATCAGGATATGTGATTTCTTTTTCTTCTCCAATTTGTAATAAATAGTTAACAAAATTTTGTTGTTTATTATCATTTTGTTGTTGAATTCTCATATTTATAGTTAAATGTATTATAGTAATATATTTCTATAGATCTGAAGATTTTATACATGCATTTATAATATATAAACGGTTTCTCAAATTACTACTGGTAAAATTTGCCTGAAATTTCCACCCATTACAAAAATTATACCTTCAAATGGTTTATTAATTTGTGTAATATTCCTAAATGTTCTGTCAACTGCTTCAAAGGCAAATTTATGTGCCATTGGTGCTTCATCCCAAATAATTAATTTTGTTTTTTTAATTAATTTTGCTAATTCAGATTGATGACTTATATTTAATGTTGAAGTTTTAGTTAATTGTCTGAAGCGTATGTATAGGATACTTCCATTCTACTCCAAACCATGCATGTGTTGTCTGTCCATATGCATGTATGACCAATAAAATCTTAGGATCAGGTGTAATCTTAAATTTGTTTATGTCCTCTGATTTAAAATTTTTTAAAAATTTTATGTCCCTCAGTCCCTAGTTTAAAATTTCTTAATATTTTTTAAAAGTTTTTTACGCCATTCAAAAAATATCAAATAAATTTTTAATTTCTTATAATTTTTATGTTTTTTATGTTTTTTAATTTGTATTTTTTTTTTAAATAAAAATTGTTAATTTTTTACATTTTATTATGAGCATGTGATTTATGATGCTTCAGACACATCAATGGTTATCATTTCCTAGTTTAATAGGAATTTTAAACCTTGAATGAGCAGTTTTTCCACCATTTAATAATAATGCTGCAATTCCAGATGAAGCAACTGCAATAGTAATTTTGGATTCTAATCTTACTTTGGTTAAAATCATATTAAATAAAAAGGTCTTTCCATAATCTCCTGGACCATCAATAAAAAATACAGTCTGATCTATCTCTTCATGAAATGCTTTAATAATAATATTATAAATTGTTTTTTGATCAATATTTAATTGATTTTCTTTTTCTAAAAAAGTTTGTAATTCATTTAAATTATAACTTAATTCTTCTATTATTAAATTACAGTAAGTTCAGAATTTTCATTTAATAAAAAATATTTAGGTCTTGAAAGAAAAAAATCTAATGTTTTTTCATAAGATATAAGATATTTCTCAATATCTGCTAACATTTTACAAACTACCGTATATCGCGGGCCATAGTACCCCCCTATGCATAGTACCCCCCCTTGAAAAATTTCATAGAATTATATAGTACCTTGAGGGATATTTTACAATTATCTCGTGATCCAGTGATCAGATTTGAGCCATCTTTTTTTTGTTTGATAGCTCTCATTGAGCTCTTCAAAATATAAAAAAGATCGTTCAAATTGGACCGGTAGATCGTGAGATATTCGCAAAAAACGGAATTTTTAAGCTTTGTTTAGTACCCGGGGGTACAAGGTCAAACCCCCGATTTTTGCAAGATACCCGGGGTACTGTGGCCCGCTATATACGGTATGTACAAAGTTCATAAATATGATGTTAGAGAAAATTAATGATGTTTTCAAAACTAAGGGTAATTGTTGTTAAAGATGAAAACTTATTAAACGTAACTGTAATGCAATTAGATAAGTCATTTATCATAACTAGTTAAGTCATAATAAAAATATATGGATATAATTTAAAAATGAGTTATGTTTGCACCTCTAATTGCTATCATTTCACTGGGGTATTTTGGTTATTATTTTTGAATTTTTGAAATAACAGGGCTATTAGCTAAGATGGATAAAATGTACCTATTTGTTCAGTATAACTATAAACTAACCATTTGACAGTGAACATGCAGAATATTTCTTCCTGATGTCATAAATATAGTCGATTACTAATGATTCGTGCACTTACCACATTTTTTTTCAATGCAGCAATGATATCATTTTGCTTACTTAATGGTTGATCGAATACTTACGTACTGTATATATATAATTCAAGCAGCGCATTTATTTTATATAGAGATCTCAACGAAATATGATAGACAATAAAAATGAATATTACTTTATATACTGTAAATGAATTAAGATTTTAATTACGTCATTTTACATAATAGTTATAAAAAAAAAATTATTTATTACAACAGAATGAAAAATACTATATAAATAAAAAAATATCCCCATAATATATTTAACTAATTTACACTGATTTCTTCCTTTGATCTAGAACTTTCTGTTTTCTTACTTTCTCTTTTTCTTCTTCCATTTTAATGAGATCATCACCAGTCAATCCACCAAGAATTTCTTCTTGAAATGTATGTACCAATACAGGTTTCGTGTCTGACGAAGCAGAATAACGACGTACACTTTGTCTTTTTTAAAAATAAAAAATTAAAAATCTTGGTTGCTTCATTTTAATTCTAACGAGAGAAAAAAACATACCTTGATTCATTATTAGGTTTTTTTTGATCAGTTTGACCATAATTTAAGTGTCTTGAATTTTCATATTTATCTCCGCCATTTGGACCAACTGGCATATCTGGCGCTGATGTATTAGTGAATGAAGAAACATTATCAATAGAAGGATTTATTCCAGACATTGTTTTATATAAATATTTTTAACCGATTTTTTTTACTGTGGTGGAAAACTTCGTCTATTTATATTTAAAAGTTCTGATAGACTAAATGATTAACTAAAATTAACTAAACCATTTTAAGAATACCAAATCATGTGATTATGGCTGACTGGCTGAATATATATGATGATTCCATGAAATCATATTACAGCATAAGACAGTACAGTTCTAGATATGTCTGTGTCGGATTATATTCCAGTCCTCAATGATCAATTGATTTATGCTTACATCTTAAATGATGGTTCTTTTAAATACTTTTGACACTTGTTTTCTCCTCTCATCTTGTTTTTTATGGCTTACCATTTTGAAAATATCGTACATAAAACGTTCAACATGATGTAAATTAACAATAATTCGATCTTGTAAGGTATAGCTTCAAATATAATCTATGCCAATCATCAGATGATTTATGTTACACTTGTTTATCTATTTGGCCAATTTTTTTTTTAACCTTATCTTTGTTAATACCGCTTAGAATAAAATGGGGCGGAAACAGAAAACTACAAATAATCTGCTAAAATCAGTTCCTTTACCAACTGAAACACAGAAAATATCCAAAGTATTAAACTGGCGTGGCAAAAACCTTTTTGAAATACAATTTTCTGACGGTAATACAACCTTATGTACTTTGCCTCCGAAATTTCGTAATCTAATATGGGTAAAACGAGGTAAATAGGATGGACCACTTTAAAGAATATATTCATATAATAAATATATATTTATTTATATTTATAGGAAGTTATGTTATAATAAATCCAATAAATGAAACTGAACGAGTAAATAAAATTGGGGGAGAAATCGAACACGTTTTATTTCCTGAACATGTCAAATATTTTAAGTCTGAGGGAATATGGTGAGTTCAATAATTCTTATTCCGTTTCATTGAAATAAAATTCAAATATTATAAATGAATTAATCCAAAGGCCTCAAGAATTTGAAATCCAAGATGATGATGATAATGATAAAATAATGGATTCGAGGTAAAAAAAAAATTTATTTATTTAATTTATTATTTGATTTTAATATTCAAAAAATTTATTTCAGGAATGAAAATACAACGAACTCTGATGATCTTTTTGTAAATACTAACCGTCGTGAAATTGATTATGATACTTCATCGAGTGAGAACGATGAAGAAGATTAACAGATTAAGTGTAATAGTGACAATCTACCTATAAGGGGAACCTTATTTATTAATCCGGAAATTATTATGGATTATTGTTACATATTACGTAATTGACTTTATTTGGAATTTATGAAAAATTTTCTGGGTAAGTTTTTTAATCGATTGTTTTTATTAAAATTAAATTTGTCCTATGTTTCATTTATCAAAATTTTCATTTTTAAAATTATAGTTAACATAATGATTTAATGATTTTCTATATCTTTAAAAATAATAATCATCCCATATTTTTACATTTACATAATGCCTTTCGCTGAATAAAGCAACTTTCAAAACCAGATTTAGCAACTAAAATAATCATGTTCGTGATCGATCCTTGATTTTTTTGGCCTAGCATTTATACAATGTTAAAGAATTGTGCGTATATTAGTACTTTTGTATCACTTCATTGTATAAAATGTACAGCACTGACAATACTTTTAATTTTAAAAATTTTTTAACCTATAGAAGCATACATTTATATGCCCATACGAAATTAAATATGTTGTACAGGAATTTTTTTTTCGTACGATATAAAAGAAATGCATTTTTTTTTTTAAAAAAAAAAAAATAAAAAAAAAAAATATTCAATGTTTCCATAATTAAATTGTTATTAAATTAGTAGATAGGGATAGGTAAACAAGAAACAAATAAAGAGTAACCATAGTATTGAATAGTTATTTTTTAAATTTTTTTTTAAGTTAGTATTTATATTTAATAAATATTATTATTCTTATTTTTTCCGAAGAACAAAATATTAATTATTTTAACCTTTTTTTTTAAAGTTCAATGTCGGGTTTTAGTTTACATTGATATATATATATTCTTTATATAGTATATATATATTCATTATTCCTTCCTTTCTTTTTTTTATGAAATAAAATAAAAATTTCGTTCAAAAATTTTTTTTTCCCTCACTCTCGTGATTTTACTTCCATTTTATTAAAAACATAATGTTACGCGGAGCGAAACATATACTAAAAAAGAAAACACATTTAAATAATAATGGTAATAAAGTTTCAATCAAGAAAACTACTACGGAAATAAAAGAGTTTGGTAATAATGTTACTTTAGAAGAAACTCACTGGATTGTTAAAAAAAGTGCTGAACAGATCCGTCTAAGAGGTAAGGGAAAAAAATTTTTTTTTTATATATTATTACCAGTTTAGTTAAAATTATTTTGTTTTTTAAACTTAATTAGGATTAAGTTCAGTTAATATATTTAAACCAACGCGCATTGGTGATGGAGGTGATGAAGTAAAATATTTATTAAATTGTTTATTGAATGAAAATATATCAGAATTTGAAGATGAAATCAAAAATCAAGATTTAAATAATATAGTTTCTGCAATGAAATGGACATTACGACATTGTAATAAAACAATTATACCTTATAGTAATTATGAATCTTTTGATAGACTTGAACAAGGGATTAATTTTGATGTTCGTAAAGGACTATTTTCTAATTATTTTTTAAATTCTATACCAAATTTAAATAGAGATATTGTTAAAGAATTATTTGATGTTTGTATACAAATAACTACCACAACAACATTATCATCTTCTATATCATCTTCATCTTCATCCTCTCCTACTTTAACAACACATTCTGATATTAATACTATGAACGCTCAAAAAATCATCAAATCTTTAGCATTCTGTTTAATAGGTAGTAATAATAGTAATGATGATGATGAAAAGAGAAAAATTTTTAATAATTTTGATGATGCTTATAAAGAATGGATTAAATGTTCTAATGCTTGTTTACATTTATTTTTGGCTTATTTAAGAGAATTATCTATTGAAATTGAATTACCTCCTCATTTAACTGTATTGCTGGACAATTATGTTGAATTAAGAAAAAAAGCAATCAATGATCCTTCAGTATATCATCAATTTCAACATAAACAACAAGTTGATAATAATATTGTTGATAAATCTCAACAAGAAGAACGTGAGATTTTTCAATCAGCGGATGGTCTTGAATCACCTACAAAATCAATTCTAAGTAGAAAAAGTTCTTTAACGGGAAAAAGAAGATCGATGGTACATTTTTCTATACCTGAAAGACCTATAAGTATATTAAGAGTTACTAGAACTATACCACCCAATATTACTACTGATAGTTTTTCTAATAATAATAATGAACGTAAATCAAGATGTGCTAGTATATTATTACCTGAAATGTTGGATAATTTGAATAGACGTACTATAGTACGTACGAGTACTATGATGACATCAGAAGAACAACAATTAGCGGAAAAAATGTGGGAAGAATTTCAAAGGAACGGTATAGCATCACTATCTGATGAATATATTAAGTTATTTTTTTCTCTAGATGAAAAGTATATTGAAAAATTACACAATGAAGAAATACCTCGTACTCCTATTGAAAAAAATTGGAAAGATTTTTCTAGAAAAGGCTTTAAAAGTTTTTATTTGGAACCTCCTATAACACCCAAAAAAATAAAGAACGAAGAAAAGAATTATGATCAAAATGATCAAATTATTAAGAAAAATGAAGATGATAAACAAGAAGTATTGGGTAGAAATGATTCCGGTATTGCTATGAGACCAAAAACTGTTGCTTGGGATGATTTTACTACTAAAGGTTTTAGAGGTTCAATAGATAATATTTCTGATGTTCTTACTTTGGATTCTTCAATTCAGACATTTTTACATAAAAAAGAAGAAAATAATAATCAAAATGTGAATACTAATGGGGGAGGAAAGAAAAGTCATAAAAAGCGAGTAATAAATTTACGTTCATTAAAGAAAAAGTCTTCTGATTCTATTAATGCCATTGCTAAAAAAATTGAAGAAAATGAGCAAGAGGAAGAAGATTGGGAAGATTGGTATGTTATAGATCCTGCACAAGATTTTACTGTTACAACACATTTGGCTATTCAAATGATTGATGAAATATTTCCTTATATCTGGATTGAAACCACTGCTGATGAAGCTACGAATCGTTGGGGTGAATGGGTTTTTATTGAGCCTAGACAAGACTTATTAAATAATGAATGTGAATGGATAATGATTGAAGAGAAAGAACAAACCATAAAAATTTGGGATGATAAACAAGTACGAGGTCGTAAATTAAGAAGAAAATCTAGCACTTTTAGTACTTTTAGTTTACCTTGGTTGAGAGCAAAATCAAATAATAATAAAAGGGAAAGTAAAGCTGATAGTAAGCACAGACATTCTAATTTACCTCGTCGTTCTGAATCTTTTGATAATAGTGATTTAGAAGGTGATCATACCCATAATACAAGACGTAAACGTATATCCACAAAAGACATTAGTGCTCCTATACCAATAGATTATACAGAGGAAATGTCAAAGAGATTAACAGTTTACGATTCAGAGAATGGAATGGTGGAATCAGGTTATAATTTTGATAATAATAGGCTCGCTCATTTATCAAATATTTTGCCTACGCAATATGAAACTGTTGCTGAGTATGATGAAGATTATGAAGATTATGCTGAAGGTTATGGTGGTGACGAATATGGCGATGAATATGGTGATGAATATGGTGATGAATATGCTGAAGGAAATGCATATAATGAAGAATATGATGGGTACGAAGGTAATGAAGGATATAATGAGACTGTTAATAATTATGATGAAGACAAAGCAAAAAACGAATATATAAAAGAAGGATATAATGAACAATATAACGAAGAAGAATATAACGAACAGTATAACGAAGAAGAGTATAACGAGCAGTATAATGAAGAAGAATATAACGAGCAGTATAATGAAGAAGAATATAACGAACAGTATAACGAAGAAGAGTATAATGAAGATGATGTTAAGAATGATCAAATCGGTTATGAAAAAGAATCTTCTTACAAAGAAGGATATATATAATTGTTTGTATATATATTGATTCTGATATATTTATCTTTTTGTTGAAATTTTAGCACATTACTTTTTCCAACAAAAGAAAAATAGCGCTCCGCTATATATATATATATGTATGTAATTTATTGGTTTTTTATTTTTACTTTTTATGATATTTTTTTTACAATTTTTGGATTTTTGGCGGGTTCTTGGGGGGTGTTTGGATTGTTGGGTGGTTATCTTAAATCTTTTTTTTCTTCTGTATAAAAATTTATATATATATATATATTATTTATTTATTTTATATAATTACTTTGGTTCCTTTTTTTTTAATGAAATAATATATTTATAATATTGTATATATATATATATATTACATTATCAAAAAAAGGGAGACATAAATGAATAATTTTTAGATATTTCAGTTAACGAGAATGCTGGTATCATTTGTAATTTTTGTAATGATTATGTTATTAAAGAGATTTTAAATTTTTAATAATTGTTTCATAAAAACCTGAAAATGTTTTGACACAAATGTTTTATTTGGCAATTACCAAAGAAATTTATAAGAATCTGCGCCGCATCTTAACAAAATTTAGTTTAAACAGGATGTGCATATGTAAGCTTGCATGTGATTTTACAGCCACATAATATTGATTAAAATCTATGTTAAATTATTTTAAACAAATAATGAACATTATTATTTAGCTAAATTTAATTTATACAATTTAATTTTATTATTAAAAATGATGCACCTAATTGAACAACCTCTTGCACTTCCTTTCTTTCCTCCCAAAAAAATATTTACAGAAACTAATATATATATAGTTTTATAAATTAAATTAAAATTTCAATATTCATCTCGTCATCGTCATAATCATCATCATCATCAGTTATTTCATCACTACACATTGCAAATGACCTATATAACTGATATATATTATTATCCGTATCACTAGTATCCATATCTGATTCAAAAGAAACATCATTTCTATCAGTTGTCTCTTCATAATCTGAACTGTATATATGAAAATTGTTAATAATTTAAAAGAATTAAAGAATTTTGTTTAAAACTTTTTACCTCGAATATGCATAATTTTCACAATCACTCATAGATGGTAACCCTTCACTATCATCATCAGTTTCTTCACCATCAGATTCTCCATCATCTTCGTCCTCTTTATCATCATCGTCATCGTCGCTATCATCATCATCGTCACGCATAAAAAAATATGAAGATAATGAAAGTGTTGAATTATCAGAGTCATCAAATGAATCATTTCCCCAATAAAAATCTTCATGCTCTTCAGTCATAAGCTATAAAATAAATATAATTAAAAAAAAATATTACAATTCATTTTATTAAAATTCTTATAACAAACCATTAAATCAAAAAATTTCAATGTTGACAAATCTTCTTCCATATTTTCTTCATATTCATTTGCACGAAAACTAATCTCCCCACGTCTAAACCTCGACCTAGGCGGTTGCGGAATTTTAGATTCACAATCTATAAATAGAAGTACTTGAATGAACTTAAAATCCTTATACATAGTACTTTATCAATTAAACCTTTCATACCTTTATTTGAAAATGGAAAAGCGGAATGAACCTTTATTATTTTTTCAACACCTAAAAAATTCATGATATATTATAGATCAGACTGTAAGCTATTTTTATTTTGATTATTATAAACTTGCCTGATGAAAATATCAAAGGAACATGAGGATGCCAAATTGCCGAATTGACGATTGAACGATGACCTATTTAATGATTTATATAATTAGAGAATTATAATCATAATTAAAACATTTTTAAATGTTGAGTAACATTACAAACCATTAAGCACATATTTTGGGGTTGAATTATTCAATGGATCAATTACCATATCGTCATCAATAAAATCTAAAAAAGGAAATAAAATCCATTTGTTAACATAAATATTTAAATATCACATCTATAAATATTCAAAAGCTCACATATTTCATCCTCTAAATCATCTAGATTTTTTGTGAACGATCGCTCATTAATCATAGTTTCTATATCTGGAACTTTCCATATATAAACTCTAAAATCATCACTAAATATATAAAAAGGAAAATTAGTTAGATAAAAAATACATATAAATATATATATTTCTTTCCGTATCTTACCTTCCACAAAGGAAATAATCTCCATCCGGACCACCAAAATAACCTTGCTATAACAATATAAGTTAATTCTTACTAAGGGAAATATTTCTCATATTAAATAAATATACCTTAAAAGTACAGTCATTTTTGTATCCAATTTGTGTTTCGAAATCATAATCTGATGAAAAAGTACATAAAGGTTTCTCGTCAAAAACATTATATAATGTTGGACGATAATGATTTATAATAGCACATAACAAAGTTCCGGATGGATTAAATGCTACTGAAGATATGTCAGGTTTAACATTTCTAGAATTACGCGTTAAAGTAGTAACATACTATATAATAAAAAATATAAATGTTAATGAGATTCGAAACTTGGTTTATTTTTTTTTTTTTTGTTTATTTTTATAAAAAAATAAAGATTAAAGGCCATTTTACCTTTAATAAAAAATCTTTTGAAGACGAGGAAGTAGTCAAAAGAGGTTCACCAGACTTAAAAGCCGTTCTAGTATCTCGTAGTCTAGAAATTTATTATATGAAAGACACAAAAATAAATTAGAGCTGTTAGGCAAAATCTCACGCCATTTATTACTATAGAAAATCTGTCATTAATTTAATCAATAAATAAAATAAAATAAAAAAAGGTAATCTTATAACAGATAACTAACATTATATCACCACCATCATTACTAGTAACAAATTGTTTCTCAACTGTGGGACTGAATTGAGCGTGTGTCATTTGTGCAAAACCTTTAATTTCTCCTTTACACTGAAAATTACAACGTATGTCCCATAACTTCACTGTACCTATAAACGTAATAAAAAAAATGAGCGGACATTGGATGATCATCATTAAATTAATCAAAATCAGTACTCACCATCTTGACTACATTCAAATTGATATAAAAAAACATGTATATTAGTAAATGAAATAAATAAAATTATAGTTATATCGTGCCTTACCTTGCGGACAAGAATAAATTATCATTAAATGGATCAAAGGCAATTGAATGCACAGCATCTTCATGTCCCAAAAATGTCTTCGAAACGCTTTCTTTTTTTTTTTTTTTTTAAAAAAAAAAAAAAATAGTTACGATATAAAGCATATTACTTAATTGCTTAAAATTCGAGAAATTTTACCATACCATGTTCCAAATCATAATAAATTATTAACTTATCATTCCCACAACTTTTTTTTTTTTAAAAAAAACAGAAGAGATTCAATAAGTAGAAAAAAAATTCATATTAATATTAAACAAAAGAAATGTATATAACTCACGATAAAACATGACGATTCGTAGAATCAAAAACTGTACCAAATATATTACCCTAAAGAATTTATTGATATTTAGATTTTAATATAATAAATGATAAGAACAGATTCATTTTTTTTTTGTTATATTACATACGTGATGACCTTTGAAGCATTTCTTAGGTTTAGTATTTTCAATATCACCATGTACGTCCCAAATCAATACTCGTCTATCTGTAAGACCAATGAGCAATTTTCTCAGTTTAAATTAATAAAAACGCGATTTTCACGAAATATTTACCGTCGCCACCAGACACTAATAATCGCGCGTCACCATTACTAAAACTATTATATAAATAAGATTAAAAAAGTTAGAAAGTTAGAAATAATAAGTCAATACGAGAAATCATTCAACCGAATAATCTTACTTTATCGCATTAACACATGAGAAATGGCCCTTTAAATTCCTAAATTAAAAAAAAAATAGTCCATAATATTATCTTAATAGGTTGTTATACTCGTAATTTATATCAAATATTACATGGAAATACAATAATTACAAATAATTAAAAAAAAAAATGTTTCTTACCGCGAAAATTCAAAATTTCCTCCAACTTTAATTGCCGCATAATACAAATCCTTCCTCATTCTAGGCTGTATCACGCTTAAAGTAGTTTCCTCGAGTAAAGAAACAAACCCTTTTTTACTTGAAGGACTTTTAGTAAGTGATATTACATCGCTCATTATTGCTAATGTTATGATAAATGAAATTAAAATATAACGAAGAAAGAGTATAAATATCAATTGAATTGTGACACGTTCATCGCCATAAATAATTTAGAAGATTATCGCCAAATATTATTTTATTACAGTAATTATTTATTTCTTCTTATAGGTAATGAACATATGAATATTTCATAATCAAAACTAACTAAATTAGAACAATATAGAACGCCAGAAATGATATTTTGATTGAGTTGATAATAATTTTACCTTTTTTGCTTGGTTTTTTTTCAATTAGAAAATTAAAAAAAAAATCTTTATAAAAACTAAAATCCTACATATTGATTAAATTGATTCGGAACAACAGAAATGCCACTAGGAGTTTGACTAGTTTCACCATTTTGTAATATTGAATTAGATGAATCAGATTCATTAAAAATGAAATCTATCAAAGGGAATAGGTTGTTTTAAAAAATTGAAATCCTGTAAAAGGATTATTATTATTATTGTTATTATGTCGAAATGTAAAATCATTAACCTCTTCGAATCCTTCTTCAAAACCATCACCAAAATATTTATCAATAATATCATAAGCTATATGATAAATTTCATCTTTTTTATGATATTGTAAATCATAAATCTTTTCTTTCCCACCAATTTCTTCAATATATAACGAATATTCATTATCTTTATTATTTGGAGTTTTAGCGAATTCACCAAATTTTAAAATTATTTGAATTACTTCCAATATTGTTAAAATAATTTCAGTGTCCTTGCAATCTAACATATCAATCATAGGTTGAATACATCCCAAATTTATTATTTGACGAAATGAATTTGGTTGACTATAACTATATTTTATAGTATTACAAATAGCCCATATAGCTTCCTTTTTCGTTTTGAAATCCGAATTTCTTATTAAATTAATTAATAAAGGAATTATTCCAGCATCTACAATAGCTTGAATTTGATTTACAGCTCTTTTCGCAATCGTTGATACGATTAAACAAGCCTCTTTACGAATACTACATTTTGTACTAATGAGTAAATCTCTTAAAATTTTTAAAGCTTGACAACGTAAGATAGCTTGAGTTTGATCATGGGAACCAGCAGAAATATTTTTGACACACTTTAAAGCAGGAAATTGTACATTAAAATTTTTGTGAATCATAAGTTCAACTAATCTAGGACATATTCCAGTATTAATGATTGAATGTTTTTGTTGATTGCAATCTATTTCACGATCAGAAAGATAAGATAAAGCCCAACAAGTAGAATAAAGAACATCATCATCATCAGAATAAATCATTCTAGATAAAGCGAGAGATAACCAATACCATTCATCTTCAGATACTTTAACCCTACAAAGGTTACATATTGTCCTTGCCAAAGTAGGAATTAAAGAAGAATTTTCATCAATTTGATTTAAAATATTTAATAAAGATTCTAAAGCACCAGAACAAAAAACCATATCACAAAACATTTCATCACTAGAAATATTTCCTATAGCCCAAATAGCATGTTCCTTAATTTCATTAGAATTTTCATTTTGTAATAATTGAACAAAAATTGGTAAAGCACCAGAATCGATAACAACTTTGATATGTTCAATATTTCCTGCCAAAATATTTGTTAAAGCCCAAGATGATTCAATTTTAAGTAATTGGTTATTTGATTGTAAAAATTCCACAAATTTAGGTATAACACCAGTATCAATGATTTGTTGTATTGGTGGAACACGTTCTTCAGCCAATAATTTTCTAAATTTTCTCATGGAAATCAATTGTTTCTCAACATGATTTGAATAAATTCCTTGAGCAATTTCGGAAAGATTTTCAATTTTTAAATTTCTAACAATTAATTTTGGTTCATTTGAGAAAGATTTTTCTTTTAAAGGTGATAAATTTCGATGTTTTGATATTATTTCTTCACGTAATTGACGTCTAATTTCAACATTTCGTCTTTGACGATTTTGAAATAATTGATCAAAATCAAATAATCGATTGGTTTTAAATGATTTTCTTCTTTGTACTTGCATTATTTTTAGAAGAAAGAGAAATTTTTTTTTGGGGGAAAAAAGTTAAAATAAAATGATAATAATATTAATAATAACCAATAAAAATAATTAAAATAACAAAAATAAATAAAATAATGATGACAATATACAAATCCGGATCACGTGAATAGATTGTATTCAGCAATAAAGTCTTGGCTTTATTATTTTGTACAACAAGAAAAAAAGGATTTTTTAAAGAAGGTTAAAAATGAGAAGGTAATCAAAGTATTCCAAAAATAAAATCACGAACTTTTTTTTTTAATTAATAAAAATAAAAATAAACAAAAAAGATTGATCTACAAACTTTTTTTTGATTTATTAATTTAAACTATTTATATCAAACAAAATTCTACAACATTACGTATTACACTTAAAAATTTATTTATTGATTTTTTATATTTATTCAATTGATTGGGTCGGAGAAACTGGTATTTATATACAAAAAAGTGAATACTGCGGTAAATGGACAAATTAATTCCATTAATTCCGGCTAATAGGAATTTAATTTCCGAAATACGTAATAATATTTGGGTACAATAGTTATTAACAAAATTTTCTATTAATTAAAATTTATTAACAAACAATTATTATTTGTTAAAGGAGAGAAAAAAGAATTTTTTTTTTTTTTAAAAGAAATTGTTTCACTTTTTAAAGGATTTAGAAGAAATTGTATGAAAGGTTCATATTATTGTTTCTAATATTTGCGAGCTCATTTATCGGCTTTTCTATTTCTATTAAATCCATCCATACATAATACATATATATAAGTTGCTTCAATTCTCCTTGTACTACAATAGATAAAATAGATATTCTTTTGTAGATTACATTTATCCTAAAAAAGCGTCATTTTGAATAATAAAAAAAAAGGGTTTCTTACATTATATCCATTAAAAATTTGGCG
This sequence comes from Oehlia diaphana, assembly GCA_003833135.1. Lineage (NCBI taxonomy): Eukaryota > Fungi > Glomeromycota > Glomeromycetes > Glomerales > Glomeraceae > Oehlia > Oehlia diaphana. The sequence continues at coordinate 10,813 of QZLH01001019.1, read as the reverse complement.
TTTAAAAAGTTCGTTGTTTCCAAAGAAAATTTTGATCAAAGTAAATTTTTTTTTCCGTCAAATCTCACTTTATTAATAAATTAATGGTTACATACATCAAACGAATTTATCATATTTATGAATCATGCCATTTAAATAAACACTAAATTACCTTTCAGCTAAGATAATCAATTATTGTTTATCAATCTATATCTAATTATAGTTATGCATGAAGATATATTGGTACCATTCAACCTTATGAATTTGGGTAAATTGGGACCAGTTAGTAAGTAATACTTCCTTCGCGTAAAATAACGATTAATATTATATCAATTGAGTGAATGTTTGTATTGGATACTGCGCCATAAGACGCGTTTCAACTTTCGACGCAGCATCTTTTTAAATTGTTCTATTAAAAGAAAACGATTGTACGAACTTATGATATGAATACAATTTATACATAAAAAGAATGATTATCAGTCACAAAAGTTTCAAATCCATCGTTTATACCTAGATAAGTGTAATCAAACTTTAAAAATTTACTGTATTCTAAATTTGTTAATTTAAAAGAAATGGAAAAATGTTTCCATTTACACAACCGTTTACAAGGAGCTTTCTTTAAATGGGCTTATCTTCTTATAATATATAACCATTCAAATTTAAGGGGTTATGCGAATAGAAAATCTCAACTGAACTTTCGTTGTTTATTGGTGATTAAAAGTTTAAAAAGTTTATTTTTCAATATCAAAGTGGTGTTATTTTTTTGCGTGCATCAAATTAGAATTACTTTCGTTGCTTTGGCCACTTGGCCACAGGATACTCTCATTTACTTGATAAGAGTATTAACCAACCGCTAAAAGACAAGGAGAAGAAAATAATGTGTATTGAGAATCTTTGAATGAATAATAATAATGTTTGAAAGAAGTAAATTTTAAATTAAAGTTTCGTTATTTTTTTTTTCGTAGTACAAAGTAAATAATTTTTGGGCCAATGGATCCATTTTGATTAGTATATCTGCAAGTTCACTCATTATTCATCGCACTTCAATTAACTTTAGAACTTATTTATATTATGCATTAGCGTGACGAATATATTCAATGAAGTTTGGTTTGTCACTTTTTTTTTTTTACGAGAAACGTAACATGTAATAATAATAATATCCCTCTAATTTTTCTTCAATTTTTTTTTATTTTTTTTATTTTTTTTAAAAAATCATATATTATTTACATTTCTTACGTAACCAAAATTATTTGGTTTGTCTTCTACTTAAAAAAAAAAAAAAGAAAAAGAAAAGATTTTTTTAAAATACTTTAAATTTTGTTATTTGTATTAGTTCCTGTATTTATAAAGAGCTATAGATACCATTAATAAAATAAACTTTTTTTTTTTTTCTTTTCAGATTTAAACAATAGCTACATATGAAGAAAGAAAAATAAAGAACGATTTTTCTTAAATTTTAAATCAAAAAAAGAAAAAAAAAAATACGAGAATGAAAAAGATACGAGAATGAAAGATACAAATTTAAGAACATAAAATGTGCCTATTGTATCTTTACATTCTTTCAAATTAAGGGTTTTTTTTAAAAGGGGAGGATATTTGAAGGGATAAGATATATATGGAGATAGATATATATGGAGATAGATATATGTGGAGATAGATATATATGGAGATAGATAATGGAAAAAAACAATTGAGATAATAGATATGCAAAGAAAAAGAGATAATTTACAAGGTTTTTTTTTTCCTCGTTCCACCTTCACTATAACACGGTACTAGCCCATTATTATTATAAAGAGGAAAAGAAAAAAAGGGGGTTAAAGGAAAGTTATAAATATGTGATACAAAGAAAATCCCGAAATGCGAATCGAAAGCGAAAACTTTCCAAAATTTCTCTGAAATTTTTATTCCTCCCGCCTCAATCGCCAAAAGAATTCTTTTTACCCATTTTTTTGTTGATTTTTTTACTACAATGTTGGATGAATGATATATATACTTACATACACTTAAATAAAAATAATAATAATAAAAAAAAAAAAAAAAAAAAAATAAAAAAAATAAAAAAAATAAAAAAAATAAAAAAAATAAAAAAAATAAAATAAACTGTCCATAGTTTTCCACCAAATGAAAAATACATTTTAAAATTGCATAGAATAACGTTGATATTCCATTGTTGATGGAGATGAAACAAGGGAAGAAGTATAACATGATACCGGTCGAGTGTTTTCAATACTAGATTTCTCGGCACTAAGAACTTGTCGTCTATAACCTTCATATTCTTTTACCCAACTCTTTGCAGAAGTTACGTTAAGATCGGCTCCTGCACGACGTAAAGTATTATAGAAATTATCCAAGGTAGGATTTAATACATTACTATTATTACGAACATTTTTTCGTTGATGACGACGTCGAATCACTCGAAATGATGATGGTTGTTGTAAAGAGGATAATCCTTCATATCCTTCATATCCAACTACTGAATATGGTCGTTGTCCTGATGATAATTGTGTTTGATAATTTGATTGTGCGTATACTGAGTGAGGTCTTGAAAATTGATATGTCATCGTTTTTTATTTGTTTTCGTTAAAGAGAAAAATAATATGTATATATAATTTTTTTATTATTATTATTATTTATAAAGCGTGAGAGATTTATTCGTCACGAGGATATATATATATGTATATATTTATATATTTATATAGATATTTTTTTTTCTTTCGTAAAGAAAAAAAAAGGTTTTATATAAATAAAAATTTTTTTTTAGAGAAAAAAAAGTGTATGCGTGATTATTTTTGAAAAGAGATTGCTTACCCATTTATATAAATATCAAATATGCAGGAACAAGTAAGAAAAGATAATCATCCGACAAATCGTATAGAGATCAAAAAGTCAAGATCCGAAACCTGAAGAGTGCACAAAAAGTAACAATTTTTAAAGTAACGAGACAAAACTGTACGCCATCTGTGAAATTTTTGGTTTCATTGTTGTAATTACCCTTAAAAATTATAGTTTATACAATACAAAAAAATAATGCATAATTACAAAGGTATTAGTCCTTATAAAAAATTCCAAGAATAAAATCCAATGAAAAAAGCCGTATCACTAACTATAAAACGAAAAGGACCGCATATACTCATGTGATTTCTTTGTGAGTATAATTTCTTACATGTTTAACGATTGTAACGTTTGAAAATCCATTTACCATTGTCAACAATAAGTTCAAAAATGTTTCAAATGTTTCAGAATATTCTTTCATGAATATAATAGTACAATAATACCATTATAACAAATCTATCGTTCTTTAAATCTTTCTAAAATCTTATAAATAATAAACTATTCATTCTCTTTCTTTTTTTCCTTTTTTCTTAACGAAAAAAAAAGGTTCTTGGTGAATGAAAAAAAGTTTAACCCTCTCCTTGTCCATCGTTATCTCTTATATCTATCATCTATGAAGAAAAACTTTGTATTTTGAAGTGCAAACATGAAGTAAAACATTTGAGAAAAGTTTTACTTTATAGTTAAGACAATAACAACGGATTTTCCGAGACATTTTGCTCAAGTGTTTCTAGATTCCACCGCCTTTTTTGATCATGCAAGATTCTTGTTTATTAACAGGTTTTATTTCAAGTTATTATTTAATATGCGCCTGCTATTTTCTAGGACCTTTGGCCATAGAAATGTTTATCGATTTCATTGGTGAAAGAAAAAAAGATATCTGCCATATTCATATGACTTTCCAAAAAAAAATTATGTGGCGTTATTTACTTGGCAAGAAATCCCGATTGACTAATTAATTTTTGGTCTAAATCCAAGAAATGGATTTCTAATTTTTTATTAGCCGATCATCAATCAAAGATATTAGATGTTATTATGGACACTATATGGATAAGTAAAATCCTTTGAATAATAAACATCGTGAGAAATTTTTTAAAATTATCTTTGGAATTATTCTTCTCTTTAAACGAAGTAACACGAAAAATCAAGAACCTACCAAGATATGACGAAATTTTTTTGATACGATCATCATCGTTTTGCCTTGAACGGCGTCAACAAATAAATATCAACAATAAGTTTATGAATGAATCTTTTTGGAGTTTAATTCTGCAAAAAATCTTTAAAAGTTTCACATAGTATTACAAGAGTATCACAAAAAATCATTCATGTTCGAGAAAAAGAACGGTAAGGAAATGTTTATGGTGTATCACAGAAAGATTTTTTTTTTATCAAAACGGAGAATTCTCGGAAAAAAAGAATATTGAAATATTTTTTTTTTTTTTTTTTAGAAATTTCCTGATTTTTTTTTTTAAAGTTTTTACCTGTCAGTTGCAAGAAGACGACAGCTTGCAGAAAAAAGAAGATATAATTAGAAGAAATTAAATATTTTTTTGGTCATTCATTATATTTTGATTTCATTCAATTTGAAAAAAATGGAAGTTGATTTGAAATTAAAACTTTATTATGCATAATAATACGTCAAAAAGAAATTTTAATGAATTTCCAATAAGGGATTTTAAGTTTGGTAATGGCTGGATTCAGAGTTACTTATCTGGGCACATTTTTCTATTATTACCATGAACAATTATTTATTTTATTATTTAACTGAAAAAAATGAAAAATGCTATTTGGAAAAAAAAAATGAGCACGAATCAAAAATCAGAGTTTGTCACTGGATCAACCTATTTGTCCAACCTTGCATAGAAAGAGTTTCAGGCTTATCCGTGGGAACATTTAAACAAAGAAATGGGCTAGATTTTTGGGATGCATGGAAATTCCAAAAGTTTCCAAAATTTTTTTTTTAGAAGGATTACCGAGATAACGAAAGAACGGAAAAATGTAGATTTTTTTCAAAATTGCGGCAACTCAAAAAGGGGTTAGTCCCCAAAGAAAAAATCATTTGATATGATATGATTGACAAGCGAAAAAATTTTATTACGTATCAATTCGTATCATTTACACATCATTTTATTATTTTTTTTTCTTAATAATTTCCTTAGAAAGGGAAAAAAAAAAGAGACTGAAACTTAATACACCTAACATATAATTTAATTTTTTACCTGTTCGATTTTTTTAGAAAATAGATAGTTTTTCTGAGTTTTATGGTTTTATTTTTAGGTTTTTTTTTCGTAGAATGGTAAGGCTTAATTTTTATGTGGTTTTTTGTATTTTTTTTAATTTTATTCTAATTCTTTTTCTTTCGTTTTTGCTTATAAAAGTAATCGAGAAAGGATTTCATATGAAAGATAATTAGAATGTAATTTTGAAAATACAATAAAAAAAAAATGATTCGGCATTTTTTTTTTTATATCAGATGAGTAAAAAATGCAAAGATCAAATTGTTTCTTTTTTTGTTATTTTTTGAGAGAATTAAAAAAAAATAAGATTATTGTCAAGATTTGAAAGATCAAATTTAAATAATACTTGGCACCAATGATCTTTTTTATAATTGTAAAAAAAACAATTTATAAATTCAATATGAAGAGTCTTTATTCAATATTCAATAAGATGTGGATGATTCTTATATTTTTACTCAAATTGCTAAACCTTAAACTGGAAAAATCTGCCATCAAAAAAAAAGGGAAGAATAATGAAAAATGAAAGTATACTAAACCATTGAAAGTAAAATCAAAATAATGAATATAAATTAAAAATGAATATATAAAGAAAAAGGTTATTATTTAAAGTTTTTACTTCAAATCACCGGGGTGATCATCACCGTTGGCCAGAATTATCACCATATTTTTTTAATGCTGGTCGATCATCAGTCACCGGTGAACATCACCCCCTGGTGATAGTTAGAAAATTCATTATATAAAAAAAGGGTTTTTTTTTATTTTATTTTTTTTTAAAAAACAATATATTTTTAATTACAATATAAAAAATCATATTATTAATTAATAATAAATAATTAATTACTATATATATAATATTTTTTAAAAAATCTATACAACTAACTAATAGAATATAATAATTTATAACAATCAACCTCTCATATAAGAACACCTCTTAGGACCAAAAAAAAATGATATGATTATAAAAATACTATATAATATGACTAAAGAGGAGGTATTTTTAATATATTTATTAGTAATTTGGGCTAATACAAATATGCTTATATGGGAGGATGTGATTAGATAGAAAATAACTATATGGGAAGTCAACTGTATTGATATATAATGATTAATATTACTATATATAGGAGTTATTGTAAATATTGAAGTTTGGTCTCTAAAGCATATTACTAGAAATATTAGGAAGAAAATATTTTTGGTAAAGCTCTAAACAGGTCAGTTTGGTCTGGATTATAGACAGTTTGGATTATAACCAAAATCTGTAAAAACTGAACTGAAAAACTAGCAGTTCAGTTCAGTTTAATCTGATTTTTAAAAAAATGTGAAAAATTGAATAATCAGTGATCAAGTAATCGTACAAAGCATTGGATTTCTTACAATAAAAAATGTCAAATAGTAGTAATATCACATCTCTAGCATTGATAAATCACAAGTTAGATCACATTAAATGTTTTATAAAAAATTAGCATTAGAAAGTTATCTATCAATATTAGAGATATGATCTTACCACCATTTGATACGTCTCAGTGAGGTGAATCCAATGAATATTAATTTGTCTATATAGTATGATCACTGGATGGTGAATAATGTCAAATTTTAAATTTTTAAACATTAAAAAATAAAATGCCGATACATGCATTTATTTGTCATTTAATAATTATACAAAGATGAATTAGGACTTATTGAATTCGTCTTACTGAGGCAAGTTGAATGGTAGTAAGATCATGTTTTCAGCATTGATAAATAGTTTTCTAATGCTAATTCATTAAAATTATTTAATATCAGTTAACTTGCAATCTATTAATGCTAGAGACATGATCTTATACCACTATTCAACTTATCTCAGTGAAACGAATCTAATAAACTCTAATTCATCTTTATACGACCATTAATTGATAAATAAATGTATGTATTAGCATTTTAATTTTTTAATGCTCAAAAATTTTAAAAAAATGCAAAACTTGATATTGTTCACTATTTAGTAATTGTACACAGATGAATTAATATTTATTGGATTCATATCACTAAGACGTATCAAATGATAGTAAGATCATGTCTCTAGCATTAATAAATGGCTTTCTAATACTAATTTTTATAAAATATTTAGTGTGATTTAACTTGTGATCTATCGATACTAGAAGAATAATCTTATTACTATTCGATGCTTCTCATTGTAAGAAATCCAATAATATATAACTTAACTTTATATGATCACTCAATCACCAATTATTCAATTTTTCACATTTTTTAAAAATCAAATTAAACTGAACTGAACTACCAGTTTTTTGGTTCTAATACTTAAACTGAACTAAATTGTATTTTGAGCCAGTTTCAAATTAGTTCTTCAGTTTAGCTTGAACTATTTAAAGCTTTAATTCTTGAAGGATATTTGTCATTAAACATTAATATTAAAAATTATAAGTATGGTCTATTAAATAGTTTATTAGGGATGTACCAGAAATTACAATTAAATATTAAATAATTTAGGTTTCCTCAAATCAAATCAAATCAAATATGAGATTAATTTGAATTTGTTAAATTAAATCAAATTAAATTAAGCTGATTTGAATTTGTCAAATTCAAATTAAATGTCAAATATCAAATCAAATTACGTAATCTTAATTTATTAAATATTGTATAAAATAATAATTTATATTATATAATTATCTTAGTTTCTAGTGATTCAATTTAAACAAACTTTTTTTTGTTTTATAAAGCTAGATTTATAAACCTAAATATATGCTATAAATTAAAAAAAAGTTTATTAAAATAGATCACTAGAAGTCAAAATAATTATATTATCCCTTAAACAGTTTTTCTGGCAAATTTGCTTGCAATTTTTAAAATAAATTTATATCCAAACATAAAGTTTGCCAATATGATTTAGATTATCCTATAATTCTGCAGCTATATTAATCTACATTTTTAGCATCAATTGCATGGTTTTGATATATGGCTAATAACCATTAATCACTAACAAATTAATCTTGAAAAAACAACATCAGAATTTTATATAATGAATTAATTTTCTTTACCATGATATTCAGCTTCACTACAAAGCATTTTAATATATTTTTTTATTTTTATTATGAAACTTCTCACTCTAATGAACAAAATAAAAAGAGTATACATATAAACTGTACTGTACGATCAGCTGAACTGTACTGTACAAACTTAGTTGTACGATTAGTTGTGTTCGTACAGTACAACTTTTTTTATCACGTGACGCCTGCATTTATTTATTTTCTATTTATGATCAGATAATCTTTTTTTCAGACGTATCTGCTTCTTTAGCAATATTTATTTTTTTTCTTTGTCTTTCGTTCACATTTCAGAAAGGTAAACTAAAGTAAAATAAAATTAAAGAAAAAAATATCATTTCATTTACCTATCTCCTTGTTTGGAAGCGCACACTATCTGAAGAAAAAATAAAGGTTAGTAAAAAATGAAAGTTACCACAAAAGACAAAAAAAAAAAATTTTTTTCTTAATAACTAACCCTTCATATTATTACCAATCCTACCATTTTATTTCTTTCTTTTGGATCTTTAATTTTTTTTTTAATTTTTTCTGTTTTTGTTTTTGCTTTGTTTCTAATTTTCTTTCTTTCTTTCTTTGTTTTCTTACATTTTGTCTCTAATTTCCTTTCTTCTTTTTTTATAGGTCGTCAGCTTTTATTCTCTTAGATTTTTAAGTTGCAGTCAAAGGTGCTTTTTTTTTCTTTTTTCTTTTTTGTTTTTGTTTCTTATATTTCATTTCTTACTAACTTTTATTCATCCTCTTCTTTGTGGGTTTTGTCATTTTCATTTGATTTTACCTTTTTGTTCTTTAAACTCTATGGTTTTGTCATTAATCTTTATGGATTCACATTTG
>QZLH01001018.1:36084-47836 GCA_003833135.1 Oehlia diaphana | reverse complement strand
ACTTATGTGAACTTGGGGCCAAGTCATTTAAGATAGTTCAAACAGATAAAGGCAGGAGGAAGCTTGTTGGTTATTTCAAAACATGGGAGGCCGTACGCAAGGTCTTAGATTACCACCAAATTTTGAGTTCGGAAGGGATCAGGTTGTCATGGTGTCAACACTCTACGCCTAACCTTAAGAAAGTGCCTACGACTAAAGACCGTTCTGGAGGAAAAAAGGATGATTCCAGTAATGCGAAGTCAAAGAAGAAGGACCAACAATTCTCGTTCAAAGCTCCTAATAAAGGTAACAAGTTGAAGAAACCCCTAGGCCAGAAAACGAAGGACTCTGAGAATTCGGATAATTCAAAAAAGAAGGCGAAAGGTGGTAATAATTCGAACAAGGAGGTTTTAGCAAAAATTTTAGAATTATTACAGAAATTAGTTTAGTTTTAATAGAATTAGTTATTTCTACTAATTTGTACTTTTTATTAGCATAGCAGAATCAATTTATGTGTCATTACCACGATTTCTTGGAAAGGAGACTTGTCTCCGCCCCTTTTTTTGTTCTTTTTACCCAGTGCGTTTGCCTAGCTATCAGTGGATGGGCTTGTAGTATAGGTCTCTTTTTTAGGAAGTTAGGATCAGTCGCCAATTTTTTGGTTCTCGATGGTGGGCTTACATTAGAGCAGTATTTTCTTGTATTATCTGACTCTTGTTTTCTCCCCCGCCTGCTTCACATAAAATAAAATAAAATAAAATAAAATAGAAATAAAAAAAAAAAAAAAAAATAGCCAACNCAAAAAAAAAAAAAAAAAAAAAAAAAAAAAAAAAAAAAAAAAAAAAAAAAAAATAGCCAACCATACACTACATGTTTACTATGCTCTCACTTACGAATGGGAATTTTAAAGGTAAAACTTCAAAAATTTTTTTGATTTTGTTTATTTTAATAAATTGTGTCTAACGTTTCAATTTTTATTTTTTTTAAGGCTAGATGATTTACAGACGGTAAATTAAATTTTTTTTAATTTATTTTAATAAAACATGACTAACGGTTCATTTTTTTTAGGCCACAGCTTTCTGGATGACTCATGGACGGGAATTTTAAAGGGTTTGGAATTTTGAAAGTAAACCTTCAATATTGTTTTAACTTTATTATTAACGAAACATCTAATGTTTTGATTTTTTTTATTTTTTAAGACCGCGACTTTCTGGATGGCTCACAAACAGGTAAATAAAAAATTTTTTTAATTTATTTTAACGAAACATTACTAAAGTTTTGTTTTACTTTCTTTTTTAGGATCGCTAATTCAGACGTTTACTGAGTGGGATTTTGAAAGTAAAACTTTAAAATCTTTTCTTTATTTTATTATTAAAGAAACGTTAACTAACGTTTCTTTCTTTTTCTTTTTGTAAGTCTACGAGTTTTATGTATAATAGTAAGTTTTGCAATGTCTGTTGCGAAACTTAGATTTTTTTACTGTTAAAGAAATGTTAACTGACGTATTTTGTAGATCTATGGGTTTTGGGTAAAATGGTGAGTTTTGCAACGTTCGTTGCAAAACTTTAATTCTTTTTTATTGTTTAAGAAATATTAACTACCATTTTTTTATTTTTCTTTTGTAGGTCTACAGGATTTTAAGTAAAATGGTGAGTTTTGTAATGTTCATTGTGAAACTTTGATTTATTTTTTTATTGTTAAAGAAACATTGATTAACATTTCTTTTTTTTTCATTTTGTAAGTCTACAGATTTATGGGTATAATGGTGAGTTTTGCAACATTCATTGTGAAACTTTAAATTTTTTTATTTTTGAAGAAACGTGACTAACGTTTTTTTCTTTCTCTTTTTGTAGGTATTAAACTTTGACAACAGTTGTTGTGAAACTTTATTTTTTTTAATTTTTTTCTTTAAGAAACATTTTAGCTGACATTTCTCTTATTTTTTTGTAAGTTCAGCCAACTTTAGGATTTAGAGTTTTAGAAAGTGGTATGTTTTGTACGTTTTATTATGAAATTTCTGGTTTTTTTATTTTTTTCCTTTAAGAAACATTCTAACTGAACGTTTCTCTTTTTTTTTGTAGGTTCAGTCATTCAGATGTCTTTTGAAGAACAGAAAAATTCAAGTTTCGTAAGTACGAAACTTGGTGTATTTTTTGGTAATATTATGGAATGGTTACTAATAACTGTTCCCTTCTTTTTTTAGGTTTCGGGTGGACTTCCAATCTTTAAAAAAATCCAGATTTATAAGTATCGTTCTTTCTTTTTTTTTATAGGTTCAGGTAGGTTTTTGAAGAATAAAAACCAAAACAGAAAATCAAGATTTGTAAATATTCCGAATCTTGGTTAATTTTTTTATTATTATGAATGGTTTCTAACCATTCTTTTCTTTAATTTTTATAGGATTGGGTGGGTTTCTGATAAACAGAAAATGAGAATCAAGATTTGTAAGTACGATCTTAGTTTTATTTTTATTTTTTTTATTACTATAAAATGGTTTACTAATCGTTCCCTTCATTTCTTTTTTATAGGTTTTTTATAGGTTCAGATAGACACAAAATTACCATATTTTTTTTATTTGATTGCATTCCCACCTTGTTATGGTTGTGTCACCAGGGGTGCTATGTCAATGGAAATTTAGTACATTGATTGCTTAAAAATCAATTATAACAAGAGAAATTAATTTTATTAGATAATATATTTTGTATTGTATTATATTTATTAACAAATTTACAATATTTACAATTAATAAAATTTTATATGTTAATAAATTAATACCATTGTTATATGTGTTTTTTAATATCAATATATGCGTTTTTATACATTATATACATGTTAATAAACTAGTGTTGTTTTACTGTACATTGTTTTACACATAAAACACTGTTGCATTACATGTTTTTCAACATTTTTAAGTGGTGTTGATTGACAAAGAGTTTGTATCTCTACACTTTTTGGTGTTGAGCAATACATGGCATTGTTCAACACATTATACACCTGCCCAAAACTTCCTGATAGAGTAGAAAGTTATCTATTGAACTTATAAATGCGATTTTGCTACCATCGATTTGTCTTGATGAGCTGATTCCAATGAGCTATAGATCGTCTTGATTGGATCAATAGATAGTGAGATATTATTAAATTACTAGAATTATTCAAATTTAACACTGGTCAAAGTCAAGGCAAACGCGGCATAGTAGCCAATATCTTTATTAAATTTTATCGGATATTTACAATTTACAAATATAATAACTAGAAGCAACTATGCTAACATTGACACTCCATCCTGCAAAAGCTGTTATTAAGTAGCACCATTAGACGACCCATAAAATCCAAAAAGTGATTAACCAAGGCAAACCATATTCCATCGAGTTCTTTAACCAATTGGTATCAGAGTCACGAGTCACGTGTAGGTTGGAGGTAGTAAAGAAATATGTAGACTTAGGCAAATTTGATGGCCAAGGAGAGGTTTTAATTTTTTGAGTAATGTTCATCACGTTTTCCCATCAACTCTTTTCATAAGAACGCGGATTCCAAATTCTTTTTCTAAATTTTTGAATAAAATTATTATAAATAGCAGCAATAACCTTTATCGCAGATGATCTCAGAATGGATAAGTTGATGAAAAGGTTGACAAAAGCTTTAGGAAAGCAGTCACGAACAAGGCCATAAGATGACCAATTTGTAGGAAAAAAGGACCAACAAGAAAGAGAAAGGAGTCTAGCAATAAACGGAGCAGGGTCAATATTAACCAGGGACCCAGCTTCTTGCAACTTGGAGCAGAAATGCTTTTGATAAGATTGGAGGATTTGTTGCATAGGTGGATGATGTGTTTTGCACATACACAAGTGCATCAAATCTTCCTTGCAGTCAATACAAGAACGGCAAGTTAATTTGACCAAGTATAAGTCCGGACGCATTAATTTCAATTTTTCAAGGGTAGGTAAATCATCCAAGAAAAGCTTGTATTTGAAGGTATAATGCCGAGAGGCATGTGCGCAAGTAAAGGATGCGTCATGTATGTGTTCAAATGTCAAGGAAAATCAAGTAAGATCCCAGTCGACAACATAATCTATATTATTAGACAATAGAGAGATAAAATTGAAACACATTAAATGTAACAAAGAATGCATCATAAGGGTCTGGAAATGTTATTTGAAGAGGCGTCTAGGATTCACTTTGCAAACAATATCATTGTAAGCGAGGACAAAATCATGTGGAGAACATATTCAATGCCAGAGATTAAAATGTCAGAAGGAGAATTATGCGCAGTATTAGCCAGAGAATTAGCAAAATCATTCCAATAATTATTGGAATGTACTTTGACTTTAAGCGGTAGGACCATAAGGTGCTTAGAAATAATTAATTTTTTAATAATAGCCCAAAGTTCAAAATTGGTAGTTTTGTAGTATAGATGGCTATTCGTATAGGATGTGGAGGTACAACACTGTAAGCCATCAATAGCAGCTTGAGAGTCTGTACATATAGTAATGGTGGAGCAAGGAGGAGCGATTGTAAGGGCAGCATATATAGCAGCAGCTTCAGCGCAAGAAGAGGAAGGCCAGTGTTTGATAATACCATGAGCATAAGAAGTAATGGAGTTTAAGTAACCAGCATCTTCAAGAATTTGAACCCAAGACCATCCCATAGAGAGCCTATATTAATAAGAGAGCCATCTGTATAAAATTTATAACAGGAATCTGGGGAAAGAACAACGGGAGAATTGGCAAAAACCAATTCAGCTGATGCAGCAACAGTAAGTGCAGGAGAAGGAGTAATGGGCACTGGATTAACAGGAGAAAAATCCGGAACAATGTCCAGTCTGTTATAATAAAGGCAAACCACATCTTTAATGTCAGCACAAGTATATGGCGAAGTAATTTCCACGGATTCGTTTTTATGAGTCAGGAAATTTTCTGGTACATTGAGGAATGACATCAGTAGAATGTCGTTAACCACCAATTGGCAATGGAGTATGAGCATCACAGCCTGGACAGGGAGTCAATGTTATTATATCACCAAGCGAAGCTTCGCAGGAAGGGAAAATCCAATGTACAATGGTACTGGTACAGTGAGAAGGTTGAACAGTTAATTGTTTGCCAAATAGTGGAGCACCAAAATCGTCCAAGGTAACAATCCAATCTCTTTTGGTATGGGATATGGAGTTGCAAGGTGTAAGATCAATAACAGGAGAACTCTAGTACAGAGATCTGTCAACTGATTATGGGAGTTTGGGTCATTGAATGTCCAGATACCAATTGTGAGGAAGAACCTTTTCCCTTTTATCACTTAAGCTAGCAAGATAAGTGGCCCAGAAATTCAAATAGGTACCCTGTGGTATGAGAAGTTGGGATAAATAGAAGAACTGCATTCATCTTAAAAGTTTAAGATTAGCCTTGAAAACTTTCAGGGTCATGCATTCATAAAACGGTGTGTATCCTTCTGGCATTGTTAAGGTAGGAAGCGAAGAGAGCTTAGCTTGTAATAAATAGAAGGGAGTCGAAGTGACTAACCAATAAAGGAGAAATAGGAATCAAAAATTGATATTGAATTAACATTAACCTATAAATAAATAAAAATTGAATAAAGAAGAAGAAGAATTAGCCATTAAAAACAAATTAGTTAAATGACATTGTTGTTGGTGTGCATATAAATTAATCAATCCCAAAGCTTGAAAAAAATATAAAATCAGATTTGGTAAATATCGTGAAAAATTGGCCTTATGTTTCACTAATGATTGAATTATCTGTGTTGCAGAAGAACATTCAGATTTGGAGAGATGAGTAACTTGCATATGGTACTCCAATTTTGGTATAAGGATGGTGTTGTAAAGATAAATGAATTGCTTGGCAGTTAATTTAACAGGTTGAATAATGGCCGCAAAGGAATTACATTCGTGTTTAATCTGTTTTTTAACAAAATCTCAAAAAACCAAAAAGAAGTTGTCATAGAAATGGAAACAATAGAAATAGAAGAAACTCTATTTAAGGATGACAGAGATAAACTAAAAGTAATAGGAAGGGGTGTTGAAGCTGAATTAAGAGAAATTCTTCAGTGATAGATAACATAGATTCCATGCCAGATTTAGTTGAAGAAATAAGAGTTGAGTCATCCATGAATACTAGATTATTGACTCATAAATCTGGTATACTAGATTGTGATGATGATAAAGTAGGTGCAGATAAAATATAAGGGTCTTGCATTTCATTCTTCAATACTGTGAGCAAAGGGTCAATATAAATGACCCATAAAAGCGGAGAAATAACTTCGCCTTGATCTATACCAATGCGAACTCTATAAGAAAAGGTGATACCATGAATAGTATAAACGTGATTAATGTGCTTAGTAAAAAGTGAAATTAAAAATTGGATGGCAGAAGTAGGAAGGTGTTAAATCAACTGAATCAAAAGCCTTTGAAATGTCTTGAGAAAGGATCCAAAGAGGTTTTTTTAATGTGTGCATCATGGATGATAGATTCTAAGGTAATTATAGGTTTGTGACAAGAACCACCAGGTAGACCAGCAAAATTACCACCTTTTAAAACTTTATGTTTTGCTAAGATTGATGCTAATCTATTATAAAAAAGTTTGACAAGAGATTTCCTAATTACTTCTAAAAGAGTGATCGGTCATGTATTCTTGAGTTGACATTTCTAATTGTGAGGTTTGGGGATAGGAAAAACCATAGCTTATTGCCTCAAGTCAGGAATATTAGCCTTTGAAAGACAAGTTTGAATCAGAATTAAAAGAAGGTCAGAGATCCGAGGGCCTAGATGCTTAAGCATCTCATATGTAATTATAGAAGAACTGGCAGCTTTGTTATTAGGCATGGACGAAACCATAGCTAGCCATTCATCAAGAGAGGGAGGATAAGCTTCTGACCATCTATTTGGTAAGGCTGAGATCAAGGAAGGAGGTGAAGATTTAATGGGCACAAAATTTTGGAAGTGATTAATGATGGCTTTATCAATAGCATTAGGATCAGTTAATAACTGTGGTCACGTAGGGTGGTCAATAAAAACATGATCGAGTGTAATATGATGACAACGTGTCCTAGATAAAGCTGAGTTGATAAATGAAGATATGTCTGTGTCAAAGTTGTTGTTCCTATAATCCAAATGAGCACGAATGGAAGTATCTTGAAATTCTTTTTCTTTAAACAAGTGAAGACCATGAAGAGCTTTGGATATGGAAGATAAAGAATCCAAAAGAGATTTAAAATCATTATGTCTGCATGAGGAAAGAAAAGAAGGCAAGGGTGGAAAAGCAGGTATAGCCTTTTTATATAAAGAAAGGATATTTTGTAATCTAATCAAATGAGTAGACCACTTACATTCATAATGAATAGTATAGGATGAAGGATGTTTGTGATGGAATGCTGTAGGCGAGTGAGAAATCTATAATGTTGAGTCAAAATTTCTGTCCTTAAGAACCTTGGGAGTATGAGCGTTGCTGACAATAATTGAAGGTAACGTAGCATTAGCAGCTTTAAGTATTCGTGATTGGAGATATTCACACATTCAATTAATATGCCAGGTAGAAAAGGATGTAGATGAAACATCACAAAAAAGGTCAGTTTTCTCAGAGAAATCAGTCCATTGGGAATTAAATATTGAGTCAAATTTAAAAATACAACGAGTACAGGGATTGAGTTGCTTAGCCTGAGCCAATTTTGTAGAGGCAAAAAGCAATGATAAGTCGTAATAAGTAATGATTGGGTTGTTGTCAGAGATGCAAATATCTTGAGCATCAAAGATATAAGAGGTAAGGGCGTGGCTCTTTAATAGAGGACAAGACCAGACATAATCAATTTGAGTAAGTTGCTTTGAAGTTTGAAACATATCTATCGTCTATTTTACCATCTTCTTTCACATGGGTATGAAGAACATATTCCAGTTAATCTCTCTTACTCCTTAGGCACCTTCCATCGTAATGATTAAATTATTGAGGTTGATTAAAATAAATAGGATAATATTTATCTAAATGCATGTTTAAGTCACCACAAACAGCATGATAAAATCCAGCACGTTTGGTATCCATAAGTGATTTAATTAATAAATCAATAGTATCAGAACGCAAAGAAGCATCAGAATGAGGAGGAATATATACAACAAATATGTGTAATTTAATATTGCCTTTAAAATAAAGGTCAACTGAAAGAAGATGAGAAGAAAGGGGTTTGAAATCTTGAACATGTGTAGCTAAAGAGTTTTCAATAAGAAGGGAAACACTACCAGAGGATTTAATATTACAATAATATCCAAGGTGGAGGAAAAAATATTTCATCTGTTTTGGGGATAAATAAGTATCAATGATACCACCAAAAGAAATATTCTTGAGAGAAAAGAAAGTGGAAATTTGTTTCATTTTGGTTTGGCCATGCATTTTAAGGCCATTAACATTAAAAGAAGAAATATTAAAAGTATTGGAAGGGGGTAAACTACAAGGAGAAGAAGAAATTAAAGATTCATATAAAGAAATATCATTATTAAAATTTGGGTTAATAAAATAAGACAGGAAATAAAGGGTATAATAATGGAATTTAATTAGGAGAAGCAGAACTAGCTTCATCTGAGGTAGAACCACTGAGTGAAGTGATAAGTTTTTGAACACTGGTGGTAAGAGTTCCCATTGTGTTTTCAATTTTGGTTAAGTTCTTCATTTTGTATGGGAAGGGGGGTAACTGATGATTGTCTTGGTGTATCTTGCAGTTGGAATTCAATACATTTACCAAAATTCTTTGTAGCATCAGCAATTGGACAATCTAAAACCACCCCATTAGAAACACTATTAACATATTTTTCTAAAAAAGCTTTAAACATCTAATGGACTTCTAACTCACAATTTTCTTCAGACAAAACATCTAATGGTAAATTACTATAAAATTGTTCAATTGTATTCATTATCCATGGCATTAAATGGATGGATCATCCATCCATATATTTGTTTTAGATCTCTTTTTATAGATATGTTAATTACACTCATTTTTTAAACAACTGCGGAACCTGTAGAATGTGGTTTTATCACATTTTTTTTGCATTACAGAACATTCAATAACTTTACAAGTATATTATACATCCCATTTTATTGCAAAATAATTTGGATTAATAAAATTGATTTACATATATAAAAAATAAAAAAAAAATCTGGCCTTCCATGTCAAATCATGTGATTTTAAAAATGAGAAACATAAAATTTAATTTGTCCAGCCTTACTACTGAAATAATATCAAATATTTCTAGAGCCTGTATATTTATACCATCAGACATATGCTAAAAAATGCTCTGACAGTAAACATTAATATCATCATCAATCATTATAAATTTTGCCATAACAAATGAACTTTTTACATGATGAGATGACATTTTTGAACTAAATATTTCAGAACCAATTCTGAATAATTGAATCTTTGAATCCTTCTCCAAATGATTTTCAAGTTATTTATTGGATAGACCACATTATAATAATCTACATTATATCAAGCATTTTACTTGACATTATAACTTTTTCTGAGGAAGGGCCTAGCATTTCTCCTGGAAATGCTTCACATTTAGCAATTGGAGATTCTTTAATATTTTATGAGTATAGTAAATATCACTTTATTTTAACTGAAGTAAATTCATCAAATTCTGAAATTGAACTAAATGAAGGTCTAATATCAAATATATTGAGACCTTTTGTATCAACTATTCTAGAACTAACAATATTATTAATTTGTTTATTGTTCATAATTTAGCGCATAAGCTTTGATTCAATTTTTTCAATTTTCCAATGGCTATTAGGCAAAGAACCTAAAAAATACTAAAGTAATGAAATTTAAAATTAATTTTAGAAGAAAAGGATATTTTTAGAAGTCAGCATCTTACCTAGTACACCATTTATGCACTCAAAAGAAAAATACCAAAAAGTGTAAAATACTGTATATTAAATCAAAATAGTTTTAACCTTTTTTAACATGCATCTTTAGAAGAGGTATCAGCCTGTTTAACTAAAGTTTTTCTAAGAACTTTGGTTAGGGTAATAGGTTAGTATTTTTTAATTAACATTTCCATTTATGTAACTTTAGAATATGGAAAACCACAATTAAACAAGTTATAACATTAAGGATAAAGTATGGAGCCTAAATGTTTGATTATTTAAGAGGTTCATAAAGGACACAAAAATAGAAGGAAAACTTCTATAAATGCATTAAACAAGTTAATAGAAAAGGGAGTAATTAGTACAGGGAGTAATTAGTACAGAATAATATTGCAAAATACTTTTTTATTATTAATATACGTATTAAAAAATGATTTATGTTTTTTAACAGTTTACATTTTTATTTATTAATTGGAAATTACTAACTGTCGTCTGAATAATTGTCATCTGGTTTGAATCATTACTATTTTCAGTGATTAAATTAGCTAATAACTGATTACTTTTAATTAAAACTTTATTGTAAAGATATTTTTAAAAAAGATTTTGCAAAACATATTTATTTAAAAGAGAAAATTTTTTAACGCACCCCTGCGTTATAATGCATCCCCTATAAAAAGTAATTTTTATAATTGGAAATTGTGTAACATCACGCGACATAATTATTTATTTATTACTGATGACGCGTCATTCTTTTTTGTAATACCCCGCCAGATAATCTCTTTTTTCCATTACTAGAGTCCTCAGAGAGCCTATTACAAACAGGTATGGTATTTGAAATTGTCTTCATTTACTGCATTTAATTTTTTTTGACTAGTCTTGTTGTTATATGTGGATACAAATGGTTGCTTTTTTTTATCAAATTATACTTTTGTTTCGTTAGAATTTACTTAGTTTCACTAGACTTTACTTTGGCTTGTTTTAGTTTCATTAGTGTTGGGAAATTTCGATTTTGTATATTGTATACTTGAAATCTTATCATTGATAACTTTTTTGATTCAGAAATACCTATGGAGGAAAGTGAAATCGGTCAAGGTTGCTATATTCTTGTGAAATTTTGTTTGGTTTCGTTAACTTTCGTTAATAAAGCAATTTTGTATATTGTACATTTGAAACATTGCCAGTGATGTCTTTATTTGGTTCCAAAATATCTACAATAACCGAACCTTTAGAATTGTCTATTGGATGTCGTTTTGATACTTGAATAGTTGCAGAGAATACTATTAAGGAATATGGAAAGCGTAAAGGATTTGCTATTAATTGACATCGAGTTGAATATAGTGAAAATCAAATTACCGATTTAGGTGACCGAGTTGTAAAGAAAAGAACTTACGTATGCGAATATTTTGGAAAGTATAAGCCTAATAAAATGAAATCAATTGAGCAGCAGCATAACAAAGGTTCAAAGAAGACTGACTGCAAATGGCATGTTAATTTGAGTAAGCCGAAAAATACTGATTTTGTCCATATAACATTCATACATCCTGATCACAATCACGAATTACTCGTCAATAATGCAATATTTGCTGCAGCATTCCAAAGATTTGACATTTCTATAATGAAAGAGATTGAACATGCCGTTATGTATGGTCATTGTGACGCGTATACTATACGAAATCTTTTGCAACCGTTATTTCCTGACCAACTTTTTCTTACTCAAGATTTATCGAATGCAATTCAAAAAATCAAACACAAACACCAAATTACTGGATCAGATGCCCCTTGTTTGTTGAAATTTCTTCTTAAGAAGCAAAAAGAAGATCCTACAATGTTTGTGCAGCCATTAATTAATGCAGATAGTGATCGACTTTGTGGCATATTCTGGATGACGTCAAACCAGATTTCATTATGGTCACGTTATT
>QZLH01001018.1:17117-31334 GCA_003833135.1 Oehlia diaphana | reverse complement strand
TGGGCGAAAGTGTGGCATATGTCATAAAATGGGGCATTATGCTCCTAGATGTCCTAATCGAAAATGATGGCTTTGATATTGATCAACTGTGATAACATTGTGATTGAAAGAATGATGTAAAAGTTCAAAAAGAAGGACCTGTTATACAAATTTTAAGTGTATTAGGAGCGAAGAAAAGAGTGATAATATGATGGAAAGATCAATAGATTATACTTTATTGATAGCTAATACAACTAATGTAACTTCATTATGTTCAATACAATTTAATAAAGTTATCATGGGTGTTTTGTACAATTTGCGGTCTATTTCATGATTAATTTATGGTTTTTTAGGAACTTTGATTTTCGATACGAACATCTGAAGTTCATCATGTCACGTGATAATTATAGGTCACGTGGAGATGTGTTATAACGCGGGGTGCGTTAAATAAATTTACTCTATTTAAAATAATCTTATTTAATAAAATTTTATTTTTATTTGCAAATATTAAAATTTAAGCCACACATTTTTTAATGAAGTGATACAAATAAAAAAAACAACAACAATAAATAAAAAGATAAGTAAATTACATTGATAAAGAAGAAAGATGCTAATAAAAAAATGAAACAACAATGAAGTAATAGAAAGTAATAAAAGTAATAGAGTAATAAGAAGTGATAGAAATAAAAGGAGATGAAAAGATAAAAAGGAGTGATAAAAGACAAAAAGAAGTAATAAAAGACAATAAGAAGTAATAGGAGATGATAAGGAGTGATGAGAGATGATAAGAAGTAATGAAAGATAAAAATAAGTGATGGGAGACAGAAAAAAGTGATAGGAAACAAAGAGGAGTAATGAAAGGTAAAAAGGGATAATGGAAGACAAAAAGAAGTGATAGGAAGAAGTAATGAAAATAAAGAGGAATAATGGGAGATGATAAGAAATGATGAAAGACAAAAGAAATAATAGAAGACACAAATTAGTAATGGAAGACAAAAAAAAAATAATGGAAGATGAAAAGGAGTGATAAGAGATGAAAAGAAGTATAAGAATATGAAGAGAAATTGATGGGAGATGAAAAGAAGTGATAGGAAGTAAAAGGAAATGATAGGAAGTAAATAAAAGAGAAATAAAAATAATAGAAAATGAAAAGTTATAGAAAATAATGGAAGACAAAAGGATAGAATAATGAGAAGTAATACAAAAAATAATAAAATGATTATAATAGAAGGTTGGGTAATAATAGAAAACTAAGTAAAAAATAATATTCATCCCAGGTTATTTTTAATTTTAATCACCTGAGGTGATTACTTTAATTTTTAAATTTATTCCACCCCTGGGTTATTTTAAATAAATTTTAATATTATTTCACCTCAGGTGATTTTAAATTTTTTTCACCTGAGGTAAATTTAATTATTTTTAAATTTCATTTCTTTTATTTCACCTCAGGTGATTTTCACCTTATTTGTATATTATATAAACACTTTCAAATAAGTGTTTATCTCATTAAATTATTTTCGTTTATAAAGATGTGATAATTAATGCAGTATCGCTTATCCTTGCAAATTCTTTACCATAATGGAATTAGACTGGGAATCCTACATAAATTTTCCTAAAGATAGTGAAGATACCTTTTATACACCTTTTTCCAAAAGTAATAGTAGTGAGTTAGAGAATATTACTTCTCCTAACAGTTATTTTTTATTGAGTTAAAGAATATTACTATACCTCCTAATAGTTATTTTTCCATTGAAGATATTATTATACCTCCAAATAGGGTTAGATCGGTCCTAGCAAAGACTGGTCCTGCATCGGTCTTGGGACCAGTCCTCATGGTCTTCAGTCCAAGATCTGAGGACTGGTCTGGACCAGGGACTGATCCTTTTGATTTATATCCAATAAAAATGAGCCAAATTTTTGTACTCATCTATTTCTAATTTGATGAGCTATAGTACCCTGGGTATCTTGTAAAAATTGAGGTTTGACCCTGTACCTCTGGATACTAAATAAAGCTTTAAAATTCCATTTTTTGCAAATATTTTATGATCTACCAGTCCAATTTGAGCAATCTTTTTTTATTTTAAAGAGCAAAATACCTTCAGGGTATTATACAATTCTATGAAACAATGCCTTGGGATCTCCAGAGCATCAGTGTATATGGATACTGATGGATTTATACTTTTTGAATAATTTACAAAAAAATCCATCAGTGTAGAAACTTAAAAAGCTGTGTAACATGAGCTAATATAACTAATTTGAGTAATTTATCTTATCAATTAATTATTTGACCATTATAACTATCATAATTATTCTAATTATCATAATTATTTTGATTATTTAACCATTATAATTAATTCTAATTTCATATTCAATCTTATTTTTTTTTAAGATATTTTAATTTTGGCATTTTTATTGTCTGAAGCATAAGTATAGGACATTTCCATTCAGGTAAACCATAGATTTGTTTACGTGTGTCACATTTTTTGTTTATGCCTCTGATTCTAAAAATATCTTTATAAAATCACATGATTAAAATTTTATTATTATTTTTTTTAAAAAAAAAACTCTTTCCACTTGCATTTTTTACGAAAAATTTTTGCAAAAAAAATTTATTTTAAAACTCGTTATTTTATTATAAACTTTTATTAATAATGTCAGGAAAGATCAAAATAAACCCTACTTTTTATGGAATTCACACCAAAATAGTGGAACAGATGGAAGAACATTATTATAGTCTGGTTCAGACTTCCTTACAATCTTTTGTAGAAAACGGTTTTTTAGCAAAATTGTTTTCAAAAACAAACAATAACTCAGTGAATAAAGTTGCATTACTCATTCAAAAATTTGGCGAAGCTGCCAACCTGAATAATTTTCTTATACAATCCAAAGCAACAAACATACAGCCTATAACCTTTCACTTATTTTCTCTATCGCTACCCACGTGGCTTTCAAAGGTTGGGACACATACAAAATGGGACTCGCAGCTGAGGAAAGAAAGGCGATAGCCTTAGATTCTGATGAATTAGATTCAGACAAAAATGCTGAGGATAACGCTACAGATATTATGATAGAAGACAATCCCGCTACACCAACAATACCAACACCAAATCCAGTATACAGTACCTCAACCCAATTGCCTGATTTGGTTAAGTCTCCTGTTGATCTAGCGGTTATACCTGAAATAATACGAAAAGAAGAGATAAACAAATCCAATAAGGTACATGATCAACAAACACTGAACTAATTAACAAAGCCAAAAAACACACTCAAAAAAGGGTGATGAAAAAATCTGAACCTGAGGTTACCCGTATATTGACAGGATACACATCCCTAGAGGATGAGCAGAAGCAAGTCTGCAAAATAGCAGTGTACGATATCCCTTATACCTGGTCTCCAGATAAAATACTGGCTGAACTCAAACTTTGGGGAAATACTATTGAAGTGTCAATAAAATGTTAGCACAAGTACAAGACTTTAAAAGTCAAAATAGCTCTTTCCACATTTGCCTTTCCACAACTCTCTAATTACTGGGTTATGGATTTGGGAGGTATACCCGTACAATGGTTCCCTACTAGTTGAAATCTCTGTAAAAGGAAACAAAGAGAGAAATTCAAGCTGTCATCTATAACATTCCAGAAGAAATGACAATGAGCTCCTTGTGGATGGACCATGCACTAACAGAATTTATGAGGAATAGTTGTGCACGTTCCTTTAAAATTATTCAAACAGGTAAAGGTAAGAGGAAACTTGTGGCCTATTTGGAGACTGCACGTAGAACTATAGAAAATCCACAAGTTTTCCTTCTGATAAGTAAGGAATTGAAATAATGTCAATACTCTTCACCTAATCTCTGAAAGTCGCGCAAGACTAAAGGTATCCAGACAGAAACAAAATAGTTCCTGATAACTGGTTACAGAAGAAGTCATTGAAGGCTTCGCCAGAAGCTTTTAAAACGAATAATGAGTTGAAGAAATCCTGACCTCAGAAACAAGGTTCGAATAACTGATCAAATAACAAGAGGAAAGGAGGTAGTAATTCAAACAAGGAGGTTTTAGCAAAAATTTTAGAATTACTACAGAAATTAGTTTAGTTTTTACTTCTCTAATTTGTATTTGTTTTAGTTACAGCAGAATTAGATTTTATGTTTAGTACTAATTCTTCTTGAAAAGGGGTCTTGACCTCTTCCTTTTTTCCTTTTTTTTTCTGGTGCGTTTGCCTGAGCTAGAGTGATCTTTGGAATTGTAAAAATCTTTAATTGTATTTTTAAGTGTATCTATTCTTTTTTTACAAGACCTTTTACACATTTAATTTGTGTAGTTTTGCTTGATTCTTTATGAAGTTTCAATTCACATAGTCTACCTTTGTGATTTCTATTAATGCATTTTAATTGAAGTTCAAAAAAATAAACTTCAGAAATAGCAGTTCTATTATAATCTAATAAAGTGTATATTTATTTAAATACCTACTTTCATGATTTTTTTAAATTTTTCTAATAATAAACATATAATAATAACTTACTTTATGTAGTTCAACAGAAGCATTAAATGGAAATAAACTTGTTATTATAAATTATCTACATAATAAATAGAACATTGAATAGTATGGCTGTTATTAGTTAGCCTAGTTTTAATAGTATAATTATCAGATATAGGAAAATAATTAGTTGCTTTAGTATAATTTATAGCCAGTGTATCAGAAAATTTGTTTAGATGTAATTTAGTGTAATATTTCAGAGGTAATGTAAAATTTTGAAATATTACACTAAAAACATAATATTACAGAAGTTTATTATACTCTTAAATTTGAATAATTATAGTAATTTAATAATATCTCGCTATTTACTAATCCAATCAAGATGATCTATAGCTCATTGAAATCAGCTCATTAAGATGAATCAAATCACATCTTTACATTTAATAGATAATTTTCTATTAATTTAAAACTTTATTGTATACTATAAAGCGTTCTATCAACTGTAATTACTTTTGCTAATTATTATATATTAGTAGAAAATATAATTAGAATCAGAATTAAGTAAAATTAAGTTTAAAGTTAAGTTCAGAGTAAACTTCTGTAATATTACATTTTTAGTGTATTATTTCAAAATTTTACATTACCTCCAAAATGTTACATTAAATTACGCCTAAACAAATTTTCTGATATAGGTAGATATCAGTCATCATAGTATATTATTTCAGGTGAAATAGGGTAATTTTTGACATGTTAAAAAAATTAACATGATATAAAAAATTGTATAACTGATTTACAAAAATGTGATAAGTGCAGTAATTAAAATTCAGTATACTTTTCAATATCATATTTTTTTACTGCTATGAAAGAAAAATTAAAATAAACATAAAAAATTTTGTGTCATTAGTATTACCATAATGTCAGGTGATTTGACTATCATTATGATTGATTTACAAAATTTGGGATTAGCTCATATGATAAGATAAAATATTGATAATTAATAAAGAAACCTGGATATCATATATATGACTTATAATTGATTTGCATAAATTTATTTTTTTTAAAATAAGATTAATCTGCTCAAAATTAAATTATAATGATCTGCTATATTCTTTCTGCACTTATTTTTATTTTGTACTAATACAACCTCTTATTTTTACAATTTTATGTTTTTTTAATTATTTTAGCTTTTTTAGTTTTACAACTAGGATAATTTTAACTTAGCTCACCCTGGGTAAAAACGTTTCAAAAAAAATCAATCTATTTTTTAATTATAATAAATAACATATGAATTATATAATTTATATTATTAAATATCATTTATAATAAATAAATAATGTTTTTATTAGTATTTGAATTACATTAAAAATTACATCAAAAAAATCTGTCATTCTCCTCTCCAATTATAATTTTCTAATATAGAGTTAGTACATAAAATCTACGCTACTCTCATATTAATTAAAGTAGTTATTAGTACAATAAAAAATCAAATAAAGAGTGCGTTCTGGTATAAAACTATGGAAGTATAGTATAATACTTCTATATTTCCTTTTCCTAGTA
Organism: Oehlia diaphana; assembly: GCA_003833135.1. NCBI lineage: Eukaryota > Fungi > Glomeromycota > Glomeromycetes > Glomerales > Glomeraceae > Oehlia > Oehlia diaphana. Next base: position 25,325 of record QZLH01001018.1, on the reverse strand, counting down.
TTTGGACATTTTTTCTGGTAATGACCAGGTTTTTCACATAATAAACATCTGCATTAACTCTTTGCTAAAGCTCCGCATGAGCCGAGCTGGCTCACAAGCTGGCTTGAGCTTTTCAATCTGTACCAAGTTGAGCCACAATTAAATTGGCTCAGTGGCTCGTGAGCCAGCTTGAAAAGAGCTTGAGCCAGTAATAGGCTCAGCTCAAAAAGCTCGAGCTGGCTTGAATTATCATACAAAAAATGTTGCGAAAACGTTTTTTGTATAATATTATATTAAAAATAATGTTTCGCAACGTTTTTTTTAATTCTTTAATAAAAAAACGCTGCGAAAACATTTTTTCACTATATTATTTTAGAAAAAAACATTTTGCAACATTTTTTTCACTATATTATTTTAAAAAAAATGTTTTGCAACATTTTTTTTTACTATAAAAAACATTTCACAACATTTTTTTTTACTATATTATTTTAAAAAAAACATTTTACAACATTTTTTTTTACTATATTATTTTAAAAGAAATCTTTCACAACGTTTTTTTCAATTCTTTGATAAAAAAAATGTTGCGAAACATTTTTTTTATAATATTATATTAGAAAAAAACATTTCGCAACGTTTTTTTCAATTCTTTAATAAAAAACGTTGCGAATAAGGTTGCTTATCTAAACCTCTTCAAAATCCTATGATTAGTTTCGTCAAAATTTTACTATAGATTTATTATAGTTTCGGCAGAGTTTCAGCAGTTTTGGCATTTATAATAAGTTTCGGCAGTTTCGCCTTTCTCCAGAGTTTCACCAGTTTTTTGATATAACTTTAATATAGTTTGGCAGAATTTCACTTTTCGGCAAAACACCATCTTGCCTAAACCCTTAGGTTTCGGCAAGCAACCTTAGTTGTGAAAATGTTTTTTTCATTATATTATATCAGAAAAAATGTTTCACAACATTTTTTTTAATTCTTTAGTAAAAAAACGTTGTGAAAACGTTTTTTCATAATATTATATTGGAAAAAAACGTTTTGCAATATTTTTTTCAATTCTTTAATAAAAAAACGTTTTGCAACGTTTATTTCAATGCTTTAATAAAAAATGTTGCAAAACGTTTATCTGAAGATAAAGCTTGAGCCTGGCTTGACTCGAGCCATAATTTTCATGGTTCAGCTCGGCTCACTTTAGCTTGAGCCAAAATTTTTATGGCTCAGCTTATTCTGGCTCAGGCCAGAATTTTTTTTTTCGAGCTGAGCTGAGCCAGACTGTGGCTCGCTCAAGCCAACTCATGCGGAGCTTTACTCTTTGCCACTTGATAATTCAGATCATTCAGGTTTTCTTGCATTGGGACCCTTTTTTGATAATTTCATGGCACGAGCACCTCATATTTTAGTAACATTAAGATTAGTAATCTGCCAATTAAGTGCTGTTGTAAAGGAATAATTATATTGCTAGTATCTTATTTTGATTGATCTTCTGTATAATTATTCACTTCTAAATTATTATCAGTATAATTATTTCTTTCTGTTTGTTTTTCATGTTTGGCTGCAATAAAATCTTTTAGTATTTTAATTAATTCTTCATTAGTTTTGTTTCCAAAGCAACATTTATAGCAGTTTTTGCTGTAGAAAATGCAACTCCAAATCAATTTCTTTTGGAATTATTTTGGCACATAATTTCATTAGGCTGAATATATTCTACTCCTTGAAAATAATGCAAACTTTGAATTATAAAGTTATTTTGAGGTGGTGGCACTGATGAAGTATCTACGGGTTCTATTGCAGAAAGAACTGGTGAATTTTTAAAACTGCAATCCAAATTAGTTATGTTATCTTTGTACCATTTAGTAGGTATCATGCTAATATAAAATTTTGCTGAATTTGAATATAATATTACCCTTCAGAAATGGCAATAGATAATGCAGGTACAGAGGAGAGTTTCATCAGATAACAGTGCTACTAAATTTTCGCGTTATGATAATCCACCTATACGATGTATATTCCATATTTTAATAATATTCCCAAGTTCAATACCACTTAGAAGTGATTGTAATGTTACATGGAGTTCATGGTAATATTAGATTCTACTCAATAAATAATGTTATCAATTGACCTTCATAAGTAAATGACTGAGAAATCTGAAACCTTTATCATGACAATACAAGTGGTGTTAAATTAGTTGACAATATTGGGATTACTTTCATGTCTTTTGTTAATAGCTTTTTTAACATCACAGAGAGCGCTAGTGCTGTTTACTGCTTTCTTGATAATAGCATTAAAAGATTTAATACTTTGAGTACTCTGTATTTCACCATTAAATTGGAATGGTAAATAAGATTTAGCCCAACTAGAATAGTGTTACAATTCATCTATCCCCCATCTGTATCCGTGACCGGATATCCGACATTTTCGGATAATGGATGAAAATTTTGTAGACGGATCGGATGAAGGCGGATGAAGGATATCTGTGACGAATCATCCAGATAATCCCCTTGGATATCCATAGGATATCTTGGACTTAAATCGGGCCAAATTCATAGTTCCGGCCAGAGTTATGAATTTTGTGTAACATCATGTAACACAAAAAATCAGCAAAAATTTTGTGTAACATAACTTACCGGTGGCTAAACCTTTTATTCGAGATCACGTGACTATCGTTATTGTAATTCCGGCCGGCACTACAGAATTGGCCAGAATTATGTTCAATAATCGGATGATCCAGATGATTCGTTAAGGATATCCGGATGATGCAGTTATCCGACTTTCAGATATCTTCTATCAAACTGATCTGACAGATTCGGATAACGGTTGACGGATTATCCGCGGATTGTAACACTAAACTAGAAAAATTAGGATATAAAGTTTTTGTCATAAAAGATTGATATTCTGGAAATAATTCTATCATTGATTTCCATTTTTGTTGAAATAATTCAACACTTAAAGCATTTCGACATGAATAAAATGCTTTACTGAAAGAAAGAAAATTTTCGCCTAATTTTGCTTTCAGATGTTTTATAATATTTTGCCATATATGAAAAATGAGGTGTTACTAGAAAAACATGAGATGCTGCATTGATTAGACCAGGTTCAGAATCAGTCCAAAATGATTGTGGAGCTAAATTATTAGTTGTCTTTGTTAAGCATTGCAGGATTCACGTATATGTAGATGCCATCTCATCCTCTGCAAATGTATTCACCACATTCTGGAACCTTCCATAATTATCTCTGACTATGAATACACCTAGATACATGTTATATTTAATATTTTAGCATGTATTGTCATTCAGTAATATATCATGAAAAGGTGATACTAGGGTACTGCATATGCAATTTGAAATAACTCGCATAGACTCATATAATATAAATAATACAATTAAAAGTATTATAAAAATGAAGGTAGGTATACCCTACTATATAAATAATACTTTAAAATTGACTCAGAACTTGACTTGACTCAACTCATGAGGAACACTAGGTGATACAAGTCCTGCTACTTAGATGACATCTAAAAAATGTCCGATAAATGACATTCATTATCAGAGTAACGAATGAACACTTTCCAATTTAGATCCTCAGTCATTTTTTCAAAAAGATTATTAAGAAATGAACCAGAATCTGGAGATTCATCTTTAGAATCTCCAATTGTATAATAGGTACAACCTTGCAATTTGTATAAAATCTTAAATCCTATACCATGTCATCATTAAATTGATGATATTTTGCATTAAGATGAGTAATCTCAGTGGAATTTAATTCATGATTATGTACATCTACTAATGTTATACATCTTATTTGTTGCTCTATTTTTGGTAATTTGAAGTTACAATGTCACGTTTTGTTAGAATCTCAAACACGATGTTCATTCTGAGCAATTTGCTTATATACCTCATAATTACCACTTAGAGAATAATGAAATGATTTGTGATGGGTAATAGTATGATCATTTAAATCTTTATCATTTTGATAAACCTGATAACCAAAGCCTCTTTCTAGGCAATATTCATGTATAAATTTATCAACACATTCCCAGTCATCAAACTATTTCCAATAGTGAGATTATACTGATAAGTAGAATAATCAGAAGTGCTTGTATCATTAAATAAAGGTTCATATAGTTCTATAGATTCTATTGCATTAGATACTAGAGGTTCTACTTTAACAGAAAAATTATTATTTGGAAGTAGGGTTGGATTAGTCCGGTCCGGTCCAGTTCCAAAAAGACCAGTCTTTTAACTTGGACCGGACTGGACCGAGATCAGACCGATTTAAATTAAGGAAATTTGCTCTCATGTTTTAATTTATTAACCATTTGCATATTTATGTACGATAATGTTTTTTTTTGGTTTTAGTGTAAGCAATCACGTGTATTATCTTTATTAATTAATAAAGAAAAATTTGAAATGTATTAAAATAATTGAAAATTAGTATTTTTTTTGGTTTTAGTATAGAGAAATCACATGTATTATGAATTATTTTGTTTCATTTTTAATCAATTAATTATAAAGAAAAGAAAAAAATTCGTAATGTATTTAAAAATTTAATTTATTAAGTCCCTTAAATATAATTTAATTAATTAAAATAAAGTTCAAAAATTTTATTCGTTTTATTATGTGATGACTTCAATATGATAATTTCAAGAACAATACATTAAATGGCAATTAACAAATGGCTTCACGAATCTAACTCTTCAAACATAACATTACTCTGGCTGTTTCAGCATCCAGCCTATTTCTTAATGGTGAGAAAGCTTGCTCTGAAGCTACACTTGTGGCTTGAATAAACAAAAAATCTCGTGCAATTTTGCTTAAAATTGGAAGTTCTTCCCGTTGAACTTGCCACCAGAATAGGGGATCAATCTGGTCTTCTAACGGTATTGCCAAATACCTTTCCATTTCATTCTTAAGTGTCCTAGATGTTGATGTATTAGTGTTTTCCAACGAATTTAATGTCATATTATTACGTAAATTTTGAAAAAATTTTGTGTATCTATAATATCATCTCCTCTTGTAGTTTCTGTAAGTAATGGTGATGATGAGGACGAATATTCAGTAAGATCCAACACTAAATTTTTTGCACTTGCTCTTTTAATTTCATTTTCAAATGCAGAGAACTTTACTCTTGGATCTAATAATGAAGAAATTTGAGAAGATTCGCTTATAACCGGCCAGTAATCACTTAATTTTTGATAAATTGCATCTGCCACAGTATGCTGCAAAAAGTCTTCATCACTAATATATCGAGATAAATGCTCCTGAATACCAAGAAAAATGAACCGAATGTCACCATGGGTTGGATAACTAATTGCTGAAAGGAGACAAGTTGCATGTTCGATTGGACTTAAAAGAACCATAGTATCCTAATAAAATTAGAAAAAAAACAGACGAACTAGACTCCAAAACACTTCTAATTTATAAATATGTTAGTATTATTTTTCATGAATAAAAGTTATAAATTAGTTAATCAGAACTCCAAAGCATGAAATAATTATTATTGTTTAAATCCATCTAAAAAACTTGAAATTATCATTAAAAATATGCGAAAGTAATATGATCAAACTCAGTAAGATATCTTCGACAAACATTTAAATCATCAGCGGCAAGTAAATTTAAAGCAGGCTCCATCCTTTTCCATTTCTCCAACATGTAAAAGGTGGGCGCTAGACCTTTACCTCACATAGCACCTTTAACGAGTAACATACCGGTTGAGAAGTTTTAATGTAAGACATTAGAGATGATCTTACTTTCTTAACGGATTCAGAAATCAAAATTAATCCTTTGTTGACTGCAAGGTTCAAGACATGCACGGCACATCAGTAATGGGTGAAATTGAGGTTCTAAAATTCTTTTTCAAGTTCCTCCACTATAAACTCACCACAAGAAATCATCGAGAATGCATTATCGGTTGTTAGTGCTAAAGTTTTCTCAGCCAAACCAAACTTATGAAGAACTTCCATTATTACATTCGCCATGTTATATCCATTATGTTGAACTTCAATTGGTATAATGTCAAGGAGGAATTTTTTTAGTTTCCAGGAAGAATCTACATAATGGATGGTAAGACTAAGGAAAGATGGGCTGTTCACTTTCCTGGAATTTGTTGCACTGCCACTTTAACTATTTCTAATTTTTCCTCGAATAAATTTACAATATTGCCCTTCAAAGTATGTCAATTGTGAAATTGATATCTCAAATCAAATTTGGCAATCATTTGTCACTATTCATCACATTCTACAATGCTAAAAGGTTGAATATCACATACAACCCATTAGCAACCAACACATCCCGTTCTTCTTGTTCATTTTTAGGATAAGGATCAATACGGTAATCGTGAATAGTTCTTTGGTTTAAAGTAGAAGTTCCTGATCTGGAGGTCGTCTAAAGCGGGGGCAAATCACGTGACTTCAGAAAAAATTGTTTCATAAAATAAAACTTTTTACCATATATTCAACCATTCTAAATACACATTCTAAATGCATTTTTGCCTGCTCTGCAAGTTTACTTAGAGCGCAGAGTAGGGTTTTGAATGCTGTTTTTGATTTATTTGACTTTTTCAATTTGTTATCCATTTTTTGGATATGATTGGCAAAGTTTCGTTCATTCATATGTAAAGTCAAAAACAATATTCAAAATCCACTTTTTTTCCTTAAGTAAACTTGCAAAGCAGATAAGGATACGCTTATATTATAATTTTAAAGTTTCTATTAATCTTTCTTTATAAAAAATTAATCTAATTAAAATTACATTGAATCACGTGATTTGCCCCCGCTTTAGACAACCTCCTGATCTGGCCAAAAATAAAGCATTGCATTTTCGACAAACAGGACGACCAGGATATTTAGCCATTTTAGTATCAAAGTGATTCCATATGACTGACTTAGAAGCACCTCCCTTATTTTTTGATCGTGATTTAATAGCTTGCGTTCCTCTTCTACTACGTTAGATTACTTGGATAGGAACTTCAGGCCTAGTTCCATCTTCATCTTCATCCCTAAGTTTTACTTCAACTTCAACTCTGGGTTCTTCTTCATCTTCAGCCACAGGTTCATCCTCGTCTCCAGCCACAAGTTCGTCTTCAGCTACAAGTTCATCTTCAGTCATGAGTTCATCTTCAACCAGGAGTTCATCTTCATTCTCATCCTCAGTTCTGTACTCGTCTTCGTCCTTGGTTCTGTCATCCATAGTTTCATCATCTTCATCTTCAAGTTCAGTAGCGTTTTCATATTTTCTTTTTAATAATCTTTGCTCTTTCCCATTTTAATTTACACAAATGTATTAAGATTGAAAAATTCGTGTGTTTCTATCGACTTAACATATTTAAATAGAAAATTATCATAGTAATAACTTAAATGGAAATTCGAATCGAGTATTGTACTATTATGGTGTAAAGAAGCATTTTAGAATACGATTTATAGATCTTTTGAGTCAGATTTTAAACTTTAGTAATAACTTTATTACAAATACACTTATTTTGAAAATTTAAAAAGAAAAAATTTTTTTGAATATAAGAGTCTGGTACTTGTGTTGACGTTTAAGTGAACACTTGATAGTATTTCCCCATAATTTTAACTCTGCTAATATTTTCTGCAGGTTCCAGGTATACGGGATATCGTAAACTATTATGTCTCGGATTCGCTCTTGCTTCTCTTCGACAGCTTCGTATCCTGTCAGTATATGATTAGTCTCATTGTCAGGTGATTTCTTCCCCTTTTGTTAGGGTTTATTGGCTGATGTTTGTGCATCAGGTTTTGCCGTTATTGATTAGTTCTTGGTTTGTTTATCATCTAAAACATGCGCTTGTTTTTTCTTTCGGAAAGTTTCAGGTGTCACAGTTTGATCAATAGGGGCCATTTCCTTATCAGGGTATGGCTAAAGCAGGGCTAATGTAACGCCCAAAAATTTCTGGGATTCTCCGGTCTGCGCTACAAGATTCCCCGGGAAATCTTTGAGCCGTGGCTGAGCTTGCGGGGTCCTTCGTGGGAGTGGCGAGTGGGACACAAGCCATGTCAGCCACAAAGGACCACACTCCTACTAGCCGTGACAGTAAGATTTTCCAGAGAATCCCGTGGTATAGCTCGGAGAATCTCAGAAATTTTTGATAGGTGCCACTGCAGCCATGCCCCGCTTTAGCTAAGGTTGCTTGCCGAAACCTTCTTAATAACTGCCGAAACCTATACGGAAAATGCCGAAACTATATTAAATCATATTAAAAATCCTGCCGAAACTTTGC
>QZLH01001017.1:26294-38318 GCA_003833135.1 Oehlia diaphana | reverse complement strand
TCTTGTTTTCTTTCCAACTTTTCTAATACTAAGTAATTATTAATTGAAATTATTGAAATAAGTATTATAAAAATAATATTATTAATTTTTTTTACCAGAAATCATTGGTTTAATAATTTATCTTAACATAATTTAACAAATTTCTTCTCTTTTTCTATTAATAATTTCTGCTTGTAATACATTTAATATTATTTGGAAAAATATCTAAAAATTATAATAGATATTTAAGTCTTAAGTTATGAATTTGATTTTTTGAATAATAAGCAGAACTTGATTATTTTACTTTTTAATTTAATAATTTCATTTATCTTCAACTATATATGCTTCATGATGTTTTTACTTTATAGTATTTCTAATTTTCAAGATATTCTATCATTTTATCTTCTAGTTATTCAATAATGAATAAAAGATTGTGAATTAATTGAAAATAAATTATCTGATTCATTAATTAATATCCTTGATAATATTTATTAATATGATAGTAATATTTAGATTTAATTTATTAAACTAGCCAGTATTTTATGGTGAGTATCCACCGTAGCACAGTTGGGTTATAATGCGATGGGTTGGTGAGGTGATTATCTGGTTTTTTAATTTTTTTTATTTTTTATTTATTGTGCATAAAAAAATAATAATAAATGAATTTATTAATGACATTTTTCGTGAGCATTCATGTGGATAATATATGTTATTGAAATATATACAGTTTTTTTTTATTTATTGGATCCAAATAAATTTGTTATTATGCTGAGTTAAATAAGAGGTAGAAACAGTTTTTTTTCGATTGTTTATGAGAAGATGTGGGGGTTTGTATTTGCGATGGCACTAAGCCTTTGGTATTCTTGATTGACATTAGGGTCGACCATAAATACTGATCTGTCGAGGTGAGATATTCTGACATTATCCCATGTGGTGCACCTGCTGAGGCGATATATGCTTGTTCAGGAGAGATGATGTTGCCGTCTAATGCGAGTGTGACTTTTAGTAGGGTTAATCCTTAGGTCTTGTGGACAGTGAGTGCGAAGCAGTTTTGCAATGAGAACTGGGTGCATCGAGCATTATTTCCGTTGACGTTGAAATAATAGGTATGTTTGTAAACATCAATGTCTATTATTGATCCCTAACAGGGAAAGCTACTTGGATACATTGTTCAGCTTGGTTTACGTTAGTAACTATTCCTATGGTACCATTACATATACCGTACTCGATCAGAGAATTATTTAGGTACATAACGTGAGTTCCTGGTTGTAAACAAACAAAGTTAGGTAAGTTTATTTTTGATTTGAATATGTAACGTGAATATAAGGGATCCCACTGGTCAGAGTTTACAAAATCAGACGCTTGTGATAGTAAGAAATTGTTTGGGGGAACTGGGAGTAAGTTGCAGATAGAAGTATTAATTTGTTGGGTTACTAAGATAGCAGTTATAGATCTCATACTTTGGTTGATCGAATTTGTCTTATTAGCTAAATATCTGTTGTTGGTATTATGTATTGCTTCAATCCAGAATTCTTTTGGTTCTCTATCACCAACATTTTCTTCGATGTAGAAGTGTAAGGTTGATTGACCATCGGTGTTTGTAACTGTTTTGATGGTTAATTCTATTACCGTTACATTTACATTGATGAAGAGCATAATGTTGAAATTTAGGGTACGTATTAACTTAATTGAAGTAGTGTTTACCTTAATATTTTGTGTGTAGATAAAAGAAAGAAAAAGGATCTCTTAATATAATAATGAAATAATACCAGGTACAAGAGAATGGAAGATGAAGATTATATACGGTGTACTATCCTTTACAGCCTATGAATTTTCCTTTTAAGAAGATTACCTGATCGACTTCAAAATCTTCTATTTTCGTTTCAATATTCTGGTCTGAAGGTATAAACGCCTTGATTTTTAAATAGATAGCCTTTGTTGGGTCTTCACCATCGATTCTTGTAACACCTGTGATCTTCTTGATAGTATATTCTTGAGTCAACCAGTCGGTAGAGTCGTGAACATAACAAAAGGTTGCGAGTTTTGTGGGCATTATTATTATATTTTTTGTTTTATAATTTATCAAAGATAGTTAATTATTATTATTATTATTTATTAAATAATAATTATTTTTTTTTTTACTAATTTTTACTAAAAAAAAGAAAGAATTTGGAACTTTTGATTTTATATTTATAGAAATATTTTTTATTTACTACAGTAAAATTTTTTTTTTCTTGAGCTAAAGACTATTCTGTGTACATGAATTTTTATTTATTCTTTATTCTTTATTCTTTCTCAGACTAGATAATAAGATTTTTTTTCGTACTATTCATTTTTTTTTCCCAAAACTAAATAATTAGAGATAATTTGTATAGTATACAAAGTTAATTTCACGTAAATAATTATGAAAAAATTAGAGATTATTTACAAAGTTCATGTCGTATTATCTAGAGAAATGCAAATAAAGGTCAAACACGAAAAATTATTCACGCGTGTCAGAAAATATTACGTATGTATCTCATGTGAGAGTTTATTGTGTCATGGTTTGATCATAAAATTCCTATTTTTTTCCTAGCATAAATATCTAAGTGATCTACATAATCAAACATTACGTAAAAGAAATTTTTTTTTCCCATAAAAAATGTCATTTTTTTTTTAATTTATTTGTTGTTATTTTTATATATTACGAAAAAATTACGAAACGAATTTTTATTTTTAAATTTTAAGTTCTTACTTTTTTAGTTTTAAATTAAAAATTTTTTTTAAAAAGTATAAATAAGACATGAATTCGTTAGGAGGGAGGGTGGGTGCTACTCTATAATCGAATCGATTAGGATTACGATTAGGATTAGGAGTAGGAGTATTAAATAGATTACTATTAAATATTAAATAATATTACAACCATTTTTTTTCCAAATTCGTCTAGTAAAATCTAACCAAAAAAGAGTATACCTGGCAAGTGTTTTGATGATCTTCCAATGCTACATCACAGGGATTATACCTTTTTTATTAAAATACTAGATGATATAACGACACACAAACCATACATGATAGGAAAAAAACAGTAGCTGTTTTCTATACTACGATAATTATTAAATTATTTGTAATCTAACTTTTTACAGCTTATTGCTGTTTCGGGCTTTAAATTTCAGTGACCTTTCACCTATTTTATAAAGCAATAGGAATACATCGGATCATTACTAAAATGATTTAAACTAAAAATCACTCCATACTTTCTGCATATCGTATAGATTTTTGTATACCCTGTGCAAGGTTTTTGGTGATTTTATTCTTAAGAAAATTTTGAAATTATTGAGATAACTTATCAAAAAAAAGTTTTTTTTAGAATTACTGTATTCAAGAATTTGTTTAAACCTGATCAATTGTTTATTCCATCAAATTTCTCACTTTATTTTAGAAACAATTTTAAAATGAGATATTATTTATCATCTGAGAAATTTATTAAAGTGAACATATAGACAACAACAACAACCTATTCTTATATAATTTATAGTTGATGAAATGAACAACACTTATCTCCAAACCTTATTAAATGTTCATATTTATTTTATTTCAATGATTTTTTACGGCATGATCTGTCACTGCATGTTCATTTGGTAACAATTATTCAATAATGGGAAATTCCCGTTCATTCCTTATTCGCATATTTCTTTCCTTGGAATGATATTCCGAATATTCATTACTAAATAAGTTTTCTAATTTTATTAAATTTCATCATTCATCAGTGAATGCAAATGTTCCATTAGATGCGGGACTTTAATTGCTTTGATTGGAATTTAAACTCCGATATGCTCACAGATTTTCTAAAACAGCTTTTATTATTTCATTTGGATCACCAAGTTAGATTCTTCACTATTACAAAAAAAGAATATCAAATCATGCGCATCATGCATATTATGTACATCGACTGCATCGTGTATGAAACCATCACTAAATCCCTTACCCATCAATTCCTTCTATCAAAGAGATTTTTTGTGTATAAATATGGCTTTTTGAATCAAGAATTCCTTTTTTTTTTTTTATCAGAAAACATTTTTAAGTTCTCTCTTATATTGATATTTGATTCCTTTAACAAAAAATTTTAACTTCCTTATAATAAAAAAAAAAAAAATTTTTAAAACGTAAAGTTTCAATTTTTATTTTTCTTCCAAAATTTTCTTTAGTTGATCGTATAAGATCATATAATAGTAATTGTAATATTTTTAAAAAAATGGTTCCTTTTTTTTTATAACAAACAAAAAAATAAATAGTAATAGTAAAGACACTTTTAATTCTTTAAATTTTTTCGTTATATTCTATCACTTTATTAAAATAATAAAGTGAAGCCCGTCTGATTCAAAAAAAAACTTTCTTTAAATCAACTTTTTTTTCCTTCTTCCATTCTGTTTTCTTTCGTTTTCGTGAATTTGAATATTACCAAACACATTAATAACTTCATTGTGGAGTCCGTTCCGAATAACAACCATACTCAAAATATTTTTAAGTATTTATACGTAAGTAATGTATTACACTTATATACACAAACATCTGTTGATAGCACCGTCTTTATTAACTCTTATTATATAAATAATTTATTCAACTCTCTCACAGATTCCCCGCGAGCCTCACTTCAAAGAACGTAACAAATAATTATTCTGAAGATAACACTCTTAGTGATCACTGTAGAATTTCATTTCCATTACACAATAAAGACCCAATCAAATTTCGCTACAACTTCGCCACACATTACAATTCTGGAAGATTGGAACATTCTTACGTCATAATAGTGGGTAGTTATGGAAACAAGAAAGGAAATAGAAACGGAAATTAGAAAAGAAGCTACTCATTCTCTAACAAGAGGAAGTATCATTGAGAAAATAGAAGATGAAGAGTTTCTTCACGAGGACGATTATTCATTAGGATTAGTGCTTGTTGATAAAGGTATAAATTACTATGCTACACGGATACTTTGTTACGACTACCAAAATGATAAAGTGAAAGAAATTTTTCATTATGAAAATAATGTCTTGCTTGGTTTTTTAGCTAGTGGAGCCAAGGATAGATTTAAAATTATAAAAGATTTGTTCATAAAATACCGAGATAAAAAAGAACAAATAAATAGTTTAAAAGCCGATAATAGAGTTGCCGATGAAACAATAAACTATTTGGAACAACAGATTTCTCAGTTAAAAATAGAATCTCAAAGTCAAAAAACTAACTTAAACGATGCTAATCAACAGTTAAACAAGCTAAAAAGAGAATTAACTGAAAAAGATCAAAAGAGTCAAAATTTAGAACAAAAGTTAAGTAACAACCGTAAAATTTTTGATGAACAGCTCGAAAAAGTACAAAAGGAATTAATTAAAAAAGATCAAGAAAAGCGAAATTTAGAACAAAAGTTAAGTAATAACCGTAAAATTTTTGATGAGCAGCTCGAAAAAGCACAAAAGGAATTAATTAAAAAAGATCAGGAGAAGCAAAATTTAGAACAAAAGTCAAGTAATAATCGTAAAATTTTTGATGAACAGCTCGAAAAAGCACAAAAGGAATTAATTAAAAAAGATCAAGAGAAGCGAAATTTAGAACAAAAGTTAAGTAATAACCGTAAAATTTTTGATGAACAGCTCGAAAAAGCAAAAAAGAAATTAATTGAAAAAGATGAAACCATAAAAGAATTACAAAAGGACTTATCAAAATTTCAAAAAAGTATCATATTAATTGGCCGTACAGGCAACGGCAAGTCTACCTTGGCTAACATAATAACTGGAACTAATAAGTTTAAGGAAGGAAAATATAGTACAAGTCAAACTACTGAGAAACAAATTGAAGAATTTACAGCGGAAAATGGAATGAAATATAGGGTAATTGATACAGTTGGGATTGGAGACACCAAATTATCTACGGAAAGTGTACTTGAAGGAATAAGAGACGTGGCATATAAAAATAATTATAATCTTAACCAAATTCTGTTTGTGTTTGGAGGAAAATTCGAGGATAAAGAAATAGAAGCGTTTGATTTATTGAGAAAAAATATTTTTAGTGAAGACATCACCAAATATATTACTCTTGTTCGAACTAAATTTGATCATTTCGAAGATGAAAAAGAACGTGAAACTGATATTGAGAAATTGAAGGACAGTAAAAAACTGGAAAAAATAATTAATTCGTGCAATAAACTTATTCATGTAAATAATCCACCAGTTGATGGTCAAGAAAAGCGCGATATATCTAGAAAAATAATACTAAATCACTTAATAACTTGCCAAGAAAATTATCAGTCACAAGATTCAAATTCCGAATATTTTCCTTCATCTTCACCAGTTTCTTTTGAGTCGCAAGATTCAAATTCCGACTATTTTCCTTTATCTTCACCAGTTTCTTTTGCTCATGATGACAAGGGACAAGAAAATAAAAACATTATTTATCAAATCCAATATATAAATTATCATCAACAATTTGAAATAGGAAAAAAGGAGTTTGAACTGGGATATCAGGCTTTAGAATTTACAAAAGCAGACAATCCTCTATCTGATCCCCAAAGACTAAAAAAACTAATTCTTTTCTTAGGAGCCAAGCGAAGATTCGTCGATACTCGACAAGAAACTATTAATAAATTAATAGAAATTTACAATAAATCCGAAAAATCCGGCAAAAAGTTTAACAAAGCTTGTGCTGTGGGAGAGAGCATAGGAGGATTGGTTAGTAATGACCTAAATGGCACAACAATCCCTATTATGCTGTTAGGGAAAGCTATTTCTGCAGTTGGTAAAATTTTAAAGAGCAAATACTTTGCCGAGCATGCTAAAAGTTTCGAAGACTTCTTAACTGAGGATGAAAAAAATGTCTGTTTTCTCAATGATAAATATCACTCTTTAGTTGATTCTTTTAAAAATGATTCGAATAAAATAAGTTCTGTCATTAAGGATATTCTTAAACCAAAATGAAATGAATTTAGTCAGTATAGTGTTTTTGAGTTAGGTAGTATTCAAAAAGAAGAAAAATTAACTCTTGAAAAAGCGGAAAAAGTTATCAAGTCACTAACTGATCATTTAAAAAAATTCGAGACAGAAATCCAGCAAGAAGTTGATCAATATTCAGAAGACATTGAAAAAGTTTTCAAGGAAGAAAATAGCAACATTTTACAAGATGAAGTTGAAAAACTGATAGAAGAACTAGAAAATAAGAGCGAAATAACTCAAACTGAAGTCCCTCCTAAATAATAATTTGTATGAATGATAATTAAAAGTTGGAATAAACAACCTTATCTAACTAACAATTACTTAAAATATTTATTATATATTAACTAAATATCAAGTAAGAAGCTCAAGCGTTCTAGCATCTTTCAATTTTTCGTTTCTAAGGTGGTGAACATAAGCTAACGAAAAGCGTCAAGTCAATAGAATTACTGGACTGACGAACATATTATATAGTAAAAAAAAAATCCAGTTATGGGTTAAACAAAAACTATCATCAAATAAAACAATACATTTTTAAAGTTATATTTGTATTCCTTGCAGAAGCTATCCTTAATAATGTGAAGCAAAAACTTGGTAAATTAAAAAAAATAAATATAAAAAGTTGAATAAAAAATAAATAATTGATCATGTCGCGTATTTGATAAATGACCAATTTCTGATCTGCATCGTGTCTTTGCGCTTAAAAAAAATATATATATTTATTATATATACACTTTAAAGTTGGTAGATAACGAAAAAAAAAAAAATAAGAACTCTTCGTTAATTCTTAATTCTCTTGATTCCATTATAATAGAAATTTTGGCCTTTTTTTAATTTATCGCGCGGGAATTATTAAAAGTTAGTTAAATCGTACAAAGCGTAAATAGAAAATCATTAAAAAAAAGTCAGTAGAAAAAGGGAGAATCGGAAATGCCGTAAAAAAACTTAATAGAAGAATAGGAAACCCCAATTTAATCCCTATGAATAAATATGTATGTAAAGAAATTATTATCGTTTTATCGTATATAGTAATAATGCCCTTACAAGTTTACGTTTATGTATGTTATCTATAATATCCAAAAATTAGATTTTACTGATACCAATTACCGATAACGTTTTCAATATTTTAAATGTGCGTAGTAACTATCACAATGAGGAACATCTAATAAAAACTCCATATACCGATGCTCGGGGGGGGGGTCTATCCGCTACTCGTGACGGATATCCGTTTTTTATTATATCCACCATCGGATATCCTCCGCAAATATCGTAATACGGATAAACGGATACGGATAGGCGGATGACGGATATCCGCGGATTGAAACACCCGAGGCATCGGAGTTACCTATGGAATAACAAGTATTAATTTAAACAAGTATATTCTAAGAAAATTTCTTTTCTCACATTATTTGCCAATTTAGTTTTAGCAAGAAAGGTAAATATAATTGTTCTACTATCTAATGGTTGACAAGTATATTTTTTTTCTATGAATCTAATAATTGAAAGATTCAAGGATTCGGTCTAACCAGTAAAAAAAATCCAAATTTCCAAAATTCGACTACGGTAAAAAGTGAATTGTTATGAAAGTAAATAAACTTTATTTAATTTGAAAACAAACTTTATTAAACTTTATTTAATTTTTTTTAATGCTCTTTTAATTATCCCGTTTAATATAAAAACCGGTTACCATTCTTTTTACCGTCTAAAAGTATCCCTTTTTGAGCGTACCCTCATTTCATAAGACCCAGGTTATTATTCATAGTTACTGTGCTGTATAATATCCCCCCTAATTCTGGCAAATCAGTGTTTGATTCTGGCCAAACTTACATATACCCTCTCATATAATACTCAGTATCTAACGAAATACTCACGGGTATTATTCAATAATTTTGTATAAGACCCAGGTATTTTATAATTCTAGACGGTATTTTCTTTTAATATAATTCGTTCAAATTTTAAAAATTTGTAAGTCTTATGATCGTTTCATACTATTCATTATCTCTGCAAAATTCTACAAAGTAGTTTATACTGTATAAATGATCATAATTGCTTCATATTTTGTCATTCAACTTATGAACCAGAAATATACCGTATAACGGGAACCATAGTACCCTGGGTATAATACAGATTTCAGATTAGTAGATAATGTATAAAACTTATATAATAATTGAGTATTATAATGCGCAATACCTAGGTATTTATTAAATTTATTTTAAATACATAATAAAATCAGTACTGTGGCCCGCAAAATACGGTAAATTTATATTTTCTTAATAATGGCAAGTGGTATTACAGTATAGTTTCGATCTCATATGAGGATATGGGATAACCAAGAACTATGTGCGAATAAATTTTTTCATTCTTTAAAAGTAAATACATTGTTATTCCATTGATATTAGTAAATAAGTATTTTATAATGTATCCCTTCACTTCACTCTGAACAATTATCAAAATTTTTCTTCTAATGATTTCATTTCATCAGAAGGAAAACTAAAGATGACACGCGATCATCAATAAAGACAGTTTAGACGCGTCTTTGTATAGCATTTTATTTATATTATCGCATTTCTAATGGTATCTTTTACTTAGTATGTTCTTCTATGTAATAGTATACACTAAATTTAGACGCATTTATTATAATTTTATTCATAGTTCAACATTTGTATGTAATTGATAGATTTTCAGATCTCATAACCTTAAATTTTACAAAATAGATCTTTTGCAAAGTATCTTATGTGTTCAGTGTTCAAATCTTATATTGATAATATGAGAGACTTGAATGGACTTTGTATAGAATTATATCGATTAGGCACTGACATAATGAGGTCTCATGTCATATTCAATCATCATCACTGGCCATATACTAAAGGACTTTTGAAGTAGGAAGATTGAAGCAATGGAAGGGATGGTTTTTGACATCTCCTTGACTTTAAGATACTGGTCAGAGCTGTGAATTACAAAGAAAAAGTGAATAAACTTCAAGTACTCAGGATCTTACGCTCCGGATTAAGGTTCAAGCTGTAAGATAATGCCATGCTGGTGTAAGTATTTTTTTCGTAAGGTTTGATTAAAACGCCGAGCATGACTTTTTTTAACCAAACAATAAAAAAAAAATCATATGTCTCTTTCCTCAAAATTCTAGCTATGATAAATAAACACTATACATATTTCGTATTTTATCTTTATGACTTTCCTAATTATTCACACAAGTCATCGTGAAGAGTAATTTAGAAATCTTAGGTAACCGAGATAATCATGATGAGGAGAAAAGAAATTAAAATATTTTAATTGAACTCAATAAGTAATTATGTTAAATAAGACGAACATTAAATTATTTATAGCAAGAACAGAATTGTGTACTGAGATTTACATGCATTATACCAAATGTTACAAAATTCAGGAACATAACTCCCTAAATATGCTGAGTTATTCTCACAGTCATAAAGAGATAAGTTATTGTCCATTAAAAATTTTGGGAAAACGATGTAATGATTTGCGGAAAAGATGTACATTATTACTGAAGTTTATCTACGCTTATCTGCGAATGTATACTATTTATATCGCAGTACCCCTTATTACGTGGATGTTTAAAACTTGCATTATATGACAATAATCAAGTATTATTACTTGTAATGCGTGGAATAATTTATTATAAACTGATAAAAGAGATAAGGAGTATTATACATATAGTACATACATAAAAGGGGGGAGGGGAGCTGCAATATGTCATATAAAATTAACGAAAAATGATAACCATTTATCTTTTTTTCTTTTTTTAGGAAATTCACAAAAAAATATGTTGTCCGACGAGACGCGAATCTTTTATTAAACTTTGGATGAATAGGATGAATATATAGTACATAAATATGATGTGGATGAATAATACATAAATATGATGTGGATGAACATACATAAATACAGTATGATGTAAAAGATAATTCTAATAACCAATACAATCAAACTTCTGGATAACGATTTTTTTTTGGGGGATCTATATGAAAATCTTTGATAAAATATCGTTGTAATTTGATTTTATTTATCATATAACGAGAAGTAAAATTTTTTCATTATATCGAGTTTTTAATATATATAAGTATATCGTTATATCGAGTTTTTAAAAGTTTTTAATATATACCAGTATATCATTATCGAGTTTTTAATATATACTGGCATATCATTATATCGAGTTTTAATATACCAGTATATCATTATATCGAGTTTTTAATATACGTTGGTATATCGAATATCGGTGTATCGAATATCGGTGTGTGTATCAAATATTGGTATCAGGTATATCAAAAAGTAAATACTAAATGCTTTAACTGCTGCGTCATATAAATGCGTGATTACTTTTCATGGCATATAACCCCTAAGGAACTACCCACATGGTATACCACTCAAGTCTCCTTATTCTTTATAGTGCTACCATGCTTAAGTGAAACCAAACTTTCCTACACGTTCGAAGTAGTTCGAGAAAAATCCGAAACCATCCGGAATCGACAAAAATCGGATGAAACTCGATATCACCTGAAACATTATTTGGATGTAAATATTTATATATTATAAAAATTTATGAGATGAAAGATAATCCGGTCATTTATAGTAAAAAGTATTTTGAGTATTGTAAGAATAATTTTTACACACATTGTCTTTAGGACACAAAGTCGGTCATTCCCGATTTAATAAAAAATTTTCCGAATCAAGTAATTAAAAAACTAAATAATTAAATTCCCACCCCGCTAGTAAAACATGACACACAGTACACAATGTAATCTCATTACATCATCCATGTTTGACAACCTAAAAGAACAGTATTGATTTACGCCTAAAATTAGGGCGTTATGTCAAAAAAAAAATTTAATATGTTAAAACAACATTGTAATTTTATAAAATTGTAAAACTATTATTATTGTACTGTACTAAAAAAGAATTATAGAATTTTCGAATAAGGGAAAATTTTTTTTTTTCTTTAATCTTTTTTTTTTTTAATTTTTTTTTTTTTTTTTTTTAATTTTTTTTTTTTTTATTTTTTTTTTTTTTTTTTTTTAAAAAAAAAAAAGAGCGCGTATCTATCATATGAACACTTTTT
>QZLH01001016.1:20237-37361 GCA_003833135.1 Oehlia diaphana | reverse complement strand
TACTTTTCTTTTAGCTGATTGCATTGCAGCTTCTGCATCTGTAACAATTGCTATAAATTTAGAGTTGCCTATATTTTCAATAACTTTAAGTATTTTTTCTTCATTAAATTCAGCTGTATGGCGTTGAGATGAAAAATCATTAATTGAATATATATATTGACGTCGTGTAGGAGTTATTATTACAAATGCATAAATACTTTGTCCAAGTGGACTAGTCCATGAATCAACTCCTGATAAAAGGAATATTTAGTATTTTTTTTATAAAATATATAATAATAAAATTAAAAAATTCTAACCTAAAGTTAAATTTTTTGATTGACGCAATTCTTCTTCAATTTTTAATATTATATTTGCTGATTCTGCATTTAAATAATTGGTTGATAAGGTTGTTCGTTTTGGTAGTTTATATTCAAAACATAAACTTTTTACAAAATCTTGAAAAAAAGGAGAATCTACAACTGAAAAGGGTATTCCACAACATATGAAAAAACGAACTAAAGATTTATCAGCTCTTGTAAAATCAATAGTTCCACTATTATCTGTTTTATTTATTTTACTAATAGATTGTTCAGAAACTTCTTCATTTGAAATCATATGTAAATATTCTATTTTAATATTTTGTGAAACTTTAGAACATCTTAAAGCTAAATGTGATTTCATATCATTTGGCTTTCCACGTTTCCATGATTGTTTACAAAATTTACATACTGCTCCTTTATGTGTATCATTTGGAATATTTACAATATCAAAGTAATCCCATACTTTGTCCTTTTTTTTACCTGATTTTTTTTGAATTAAATTTAAAGTTTCATTTTCAATATCTTCTAAAATTGTACTTGTGTCATCTAATATATTTGAATAATCCAAATTATCATTCAAAGTAGTATCTGTATCAGTTAAAATATTGCTTTCAGTACTCTATTATTAAGATAAAATATTAATTTTTAATATTTGTATTAAATATATAAATACTTGTACACAAATACAAAAATAAAGTAAATATACCATTATTAAAAGTAACAATTTATTTAATTGAAATTTGGGTTTTCTTTTTTTTAAAAAAAAAGAGTTGGAGTAGTTCACATTTTTGGTTAACTATATATATTTGTTTTAATCATATTAGATGAATATTTAATAAGAAAGTGGCTTAGTATTTAAAAATCAAATTACATTACTAATTTTTTTGGGCTTAGCTAATTTTTAATTTTTTGTTAAACATTTAATAAAAAAGGCAAAAAAGGCTTAATTTTTTTAGCCAAAGCAAATTATACCAATATAACAATGTTCAATGACTTAACATTTAAGTTTTACATTGATTTTTGTGTTTGGCTTTTAATAAAAAGAATTGATCTTTAAACTAAATTATACTAATTTTTTGATTAAATTACATTAATTTTTGGGCTTAGCCAATTTTAATTTTCTCTAAACATTTAATAAAAAAGCCTCAGTTTTTAAGCCAAGTAAATTATATAAATAATTTAACATTTAGTTTTTAAGCAAATTACATTAATTTTTGTGCTTAGCTTTTAATAAAAAAGAATTGATCTTTAAGCCAAATCATGCATGCTAATTTTTTTGGCTTAGCATTTAATTAAATCAATTACATTAATTTTTGGGCTTAGCTAGTTTTTAATTTTTTCTAAATATTTAATAAAAAAGCTGTTAAGCCAAGCAAATTACATTGCCAATGGCTTAGTATTTGTTTTTTAAGCCAAATTACACTAATTTTTTTGTACTTAACTTTTAATAAAAAGACTTGATCCTAAATCATGCAAATTTTTTGGCTTAGCATTTAATTAAATTACATTAATTTTTTGGGCTGCTAATTAAACATTTAATAAAAAAGGGCTTTATTTTTTTTAAGCCATGCAAATTACACCATTTATTTAGCATATAGTTTTTAAGCCAAATTACACTAACTTTTGTGCTTAGTATTTAACAAAAGAAACTTGTTCTTTAAGCCAAATAATACTAATTTTTTGTGCTTGGCATTTAATAAAAAAAAAAGTTTATTTATTTTAAATATATAATTTAATGAATTATTATTATATGATATTACATAAATATTTAATAAAATATTTTACAAACCAAAAATTAATTTAATTTAAAAAAAAAATATCATTAAAATTATTAATTCAAATAAATAATCAATATATTACTAGCTGCTAATATGTTACTTTTAAATAAAATATATTATTAAATAAACTTTTTATAATAACTCAGTCAATAATAATTTTAGAAATACAATTTCACTACCATTGAATTCCTTGCATCAAGACGAATCCAACGATATAAATTTCATTAAAATCTGATCGGTAATCTCTTAAAAATTGGGGTATGTAGGATAAGGATTTAAACCCTGGTAATTTGTAATTCTGGCCGGAGTTAAAATATAAACTTCGTAAGATCTTAATTTTGCTCATATTCTGGTAATGGCTGTAATGCTGGCCAGAATTATATGATCGGCGTATAAATTTCCTTTTTTGGAATACTTGTGAAACCAAAATTTCCCATTTTTTGCGGGAAGCAAAATTTCCTTTTTTGGAAATTTGTGTAACGTCACGTGACAATCGACCAATGAGATTATTTGGGATATGGGATGGGATTTGGGATTTGGGATTGGGATATGGGTGGGATTGGGATTTGGGATTGGAATGGAATTTTGGCAAATGGGATGGGATTTTGGTAAATGGGATGGGATATGGGATGGGATGGGATAGGGGATTCTCCCATCCCATTTAATATGGGCGGCAAGTATAATTCATATTTCTATTTGTATTTCCGTTTACATTTTGATTTCTTTTTACTTCAGTTAATATTTCTGCTTTAAATTGTTCTAACATTTTACTTATTTCATCTATATCTTTTTCAGTAACTGGCTTTTGCATTTTCTGATATATTTCATTTTCTTTATTCTTATTTTCTTCTGTAATTTCTGTTAATATTTCTTGTACACTTTTCTCTTGTAATTTATTATTTATTTCATGCATTAATTTTTCATTTTTTACTCTTTCTACTAATTTTGCTCTATCAATTGCCACTGTTACATTTGCAGGGTCACTTAATCTTACTTCTACTACTAATTCTGGTTTTAATCCGTTAATAAAATATTCTACTTGATATACATCAGCTAAGTTATTTCCTCTAGTAGCAACTCTTAATACTTTCTTGAATCTTGTTGCATAATCTTCTACTGATTCATTATTTCTTTGTTTCATGTATTTTAATTCTTGCATTTTCGCTCTTCTTACTTCTACACCTTCAAATTTCTGTCTTATCTTTTCTTTCAAATTATTATCATTATTATCATTAGTCCAATTTACTACATTTCCTATATTCGCTTCTTTCATTTCTCTATACCATCTTAATGGTCCTTTTAATCCTCCTATTGCATATGTAGTAATATTTACATTATTATTTCCTGCATTTCTTCCTGTAGATTCAAATTTAGTTTCTATTTCTTCAATCCATTCATTCACATCTTCGTCACTTCTTGCTAATACATTTTCTCTATATAATTCTTCTATTCTTTCATTTACACTTTGTCCTGCTACTAATGGTGCATCCAATGTATTTGCTGGATATCCCAATGCTGCTTCTAATGCTCTCAACATTTCTGCTCGAGTTGCTCCCATTATATTTTCTTCAAATAAATTTTGTAAATTATAATCAGATTGTTCACTTTCTGTATCAGAATTATTTATTAATAAACTGTTTTTATCTGATTCCTGACTTAAATTAAATTCCTCTGTATTTATATTATTTTCAATTTCATCTTCTCTTATATTCTCGATATTTTTGTTTCATTCATCATATTCTCCTGGACTTAATATTTCTTCGTTTCTTTCTGATTCATCTGTATCATAATCATCTTTTTCTTCATTTATTTCTTCATCAGATATTTCTAAATATTCATCCAAGATTCTCTTTATTTCTTCACTTGATTTTTCTTTATTCATTTGAAATTTTTCTATAAAATCTTTATTTGTGATATCACCATCTGTATATCCCATTCGTATTAACATTAATAATTCCCCTTCATTAACTTCAATTTTTAAATATTCAATTAGTCCTTTTATTCTTCTTAATCTTTCTTCTGTTTCTGTAATTTCATCATTATCTTCATTATTTATTTCGTTCAATTTAATTATAAGTTCATCATCTAATAAATCTTTATATTCTTCATATTTTTCTATTAATTTCTTNTGGGATATGGGTGGGATTGGGATTTGGGATTGGAATGGGATTTTGGCAAATGGGATGGGATATGGGATGGGATGGGATAGGGGATTCTCCCATCCCATTTAATATGGGCGGCAAGTATATTCCCGGGGAATCTCGTGGCGCAGGCCAGAGAATCCCGGAAATTTTTGGGCGCCACATTACCCCCGCTTTAGCCGTACCCTATTTAAGGTAATTTTACTAATGTTTAGAGTAAATTGTTTATCAAATAAAGAAGAATTCCTTGAGAGATAATTAAATATTGGAAAAAAGTTGAATAATAAGTCTGAATATTTATTTACATGTTTTTATTTTGGTTGTAAATAATTTATTTAACCCTCTCTGGGATTCATGCGGTTCTCTGCAAGAAAGTAATTAATTTTAAAATAAATTTATATAATCGAAATCGGATTTCCTACAATAAGAGTAATATAATATAATATTTAAATACGATACAGATTAAATTGATAAAATGAAAATATACCATTAAAAAAGATACTTTTTAATATAAAGTTAATCAGAATAAAAAAATTATCCTTGTCAGATATACAATTACGAACATATTAGTTTAATTATGTATTATGTAAATTAAATACAAAGTTTGATGGAATTCGCATCATGAACTGATCGATATACTACTTTATAAGATATAAATAAATTAATAAAAATTTCACATTACTATAAGGGAGTAAATAAATCTGTTGTTTACCTTATACGAAAAACTAACTCCAATCATATTAAAATATACAAAGAATATTACAATATAATATATACACGTATATAAAATGTAATTAATTAATATAAATCAGTTTCAGTAAAGTCCACACTAAATCCTTGATCATGTAATAGTTTATTCTTAAGTTTTTCACGTTTTTGTCTTGCTTCCATTTCCTCTCGTTGTGCCAATAGAATTTCTTCAACTGGCACCTGTCGAAGCGGTAATTCATCCTCCTTATCAAGATCCTAAATTTTTTAAAAAAAGGTAATTTTAGAGTAAGTTTAAAAAAGGTAAATTTAGTTATTCATAAATTTCATTCGATAAAAAAAACCCCTTACAATTTCACCTAATAGAACCACATTTTCGCCTCTAATTATAAAAATTCCACGCGGTATATCTCCATACGCGTCACCAACATATATACGCTCTATCGTATCTTGTAAAACTAAATTTGCTACAAAATATAAAAAAAAAAAATTTAAATGTTAAATATTTTTCAATAAAAAAAAAAATTTATTTTATACTACATATTATAACAAACAAGAATCTTTATTACCAAATTGATCAAAAGATCTTAATACACCAATAAGTTTGCGACCATCTCGAAGCACTACTAACAATTTTCCTTTTTTTTTAAAAAAAAAAAATATATATGTATATATATATATATATATAATTTACAAACTTAATATAATTTATTTTATATAATTTATATTAAAACCACGTTTTTTTTAAAAAAAAAAACTTACTATCAACACTATCTACTAAACTTGCAGAAGTTGTAAAAATCTGTCCTGGAATAAAATTATCCATTATATTTTTTTTTTAAAAAAAAAATGAAGATCGACAACCCCGCAATTTATGAGTAGATATCATTTCACGTGACCATATGTCACCTTGTGTAAAATTTATAAAATAATCAAGTATTTATAAATAATATATATATTTATCAACTTTCAATATCCAAATTAAAATTAATTTATTGTAATGAAATAAAAATTTGACTTCTTTTATCAATTATTTTCATCTATTTACATAAATAATACAATAAAAAGTTAATTATGAATTTAATTAAAAATTTAAAAACAATATTAATATAAATACCTTCAGGATCAATTCTTAAATTGATTAAATTGGATTCTGGAAGATCTTTAAAATCTAAAACTCTACTTGTATAAATTGCTTGAGGATGTGTAGTATATGAGAGTGTATTAGTATTTGATAAAAGTGCTGTTAATGATGGTAAATCTTTATTAATTTCATCTGCTTTTTCAGCTTGTTTACAGATCTCAGTATTTTTCCTATCAATAATTTCATTCTGATAAACAGATAAAATCCTCAGTTCATTTGCTTTAGGTCGTTTTAGAGGGTCATCATCCCAACATCGGTGAATTATGTCTAAAATTAATTGAGGAATTTTATAATTGGACTTTGGTCTTAATCCTTGGCAAATTTTAATAGCTAAGGTTCTGTCATGAGCAATATCATGATAAGGGGGTAATCCTGTACAGACTTCATATGCAATGATTCCAAATCCATAAATATCACTTGCTTGAGTATATTCTTTTCCTCTTAAAACTTCAGGAGCTACATAAGGTAAAACTCCATACGTATCGTTATTTTGAGCATTCATTGGTCGACATAATCCCAAATCAGTAATAGAAATAATTTGATTACAAATATTTATCATATTTCCAGAATGAAAATCACGATGAATTAATCTTCGTTCATGGATTTTATCAAGACCAACTGCTATATTTCCCAAAGCATCCAACTTATTCATCCAACTCAATGAACTAAAATCCTTATCTAGATACTGCCTTAAATTACCATTTATCCCACGTTCCATTATCATCATAAATTCATTTGTTTCTGGATTTTTTGTAAAACCATAGAAGCGAATCACTCCGTGAGTTCCACGTTCATTCACAGTAAGATGTAATTCAGCCTGAAAAAAATTTACATTAATTCAGTGCTTAAAATGCTAATTCAATCAAAAAATGGGAGAAAATGATATTTTACTTCTCTTAAAAGTTCGGCTATGTTATCCTGTGAGTTATGTATACATTTTAAAACAACACGTTTAGTAGTTACCATCCAACACTTGTCTACAACACTCCACCTCAATATAGGTCCTTTCCAAATTGCTTTATAAACAGTTCCAAAACCTCCCTTAGCCAAATATTCAACATTTTTGAGGTTGTTGTATTCAATCCACTCTATAATTTGTTCTCGGTTAGCCTTTATTTGTATACTTCGAATAAATTTATCAATTTCGGGATTTCCACTAGTCCAATTTTTAAATTCTTTTTGAAATCGTTTAGAACAACATGGCTGACACCAATTAACGATGGTTTTGGGTTGTTTACATCCTTTACATAATCCAACTTCTTTATAACGTTCTTTTATTTCTTTATTTAATATTAGTTTATCCACTAATAATTCTTGTTCTTCGGTCAAGTTGCGAAAGGAGAAATCTTTTATTTGTTCATATACATCATCGCTAATCCTATATTCTTCCATTTCGTGTTTAGAAAAAAATGTTAAGAGTGCTGTCAGATATTACCTATTAGGGGGAGGGTATAAGGAATTATATATATAACTCTTATATTAAAGTGATATGAGTTATATCATTTGTACGTTTCACAAGGAATTTATCATCCGTTCTTTAATCACAACGTGTAGAAATTCGTTCGTTAATCCTTTACTTATATCTCAACATCAAATGTTATCTAAAGTCACAAAAGTTTTTGACTTATTAATAATGTGTATTGAAGTTTGAAGACGATAGTCAATCAAAGTATCATTTTTTAACGATTGATTAAATCTAAAAGATTTAATTAACCTAATTAAAATTAGTTCGTGCATAAATAGCATTTAAATATGACAAAATCAGGTTCTTTAACGATATATATTTATTAATTTATTATAAATAAATCAAAAGAAAAAAATTTTATTTCTTTTACAATTTTCTTGACTTCTTTTATCAATCATTTCATCTATTTACATAAATAAATACAATAAAAAGTTAATTATGAATTTAATTAAAAAATTTTAAAAACAATATTAATGTAAATACCTTCAGAATCAATTCTTAATTTGATCTTTAAATCTAAAATTCTACTTGGATAAATTTCTTGAGGATGTGTAGTATATGAGAGTGTATTAGTATTTGATAAAAGTGCTGTTAATGATGGTAAATCTTTATTAATTTCATCTGCTTCTTCGGCTTGTTTACAGATCTCAGTATTTTCGTGATACATAATTTCTCTCTCATAATCATAAAATAACCCAACCACTTCATCTGCTATAGTAGGTCGTTTTAGAGGGTCATCATCCCATCGGTGAATTATGTCTAAAATTAATTGAGGAATTTTATAATTAGACGTTGGTCTTAATCCTTGACAAATTTTAATAGCTAAGGTTCTGTCATGAGCAATATCATGATAAGGGGGTAATCCCGTACAGATTTCATATGCAATGATTCCAAATCCATAAATATCACTTGCTTGAGTATATTCTTTTCCTCTTAAAATTTCAGGAGCTACATAAGGTAAAACTCCATACGTATCGTTATTTTGAGTATTCATTGGTCGACATAATTCCAAATCAGTAATAGAAATAATTTGATTACAAATATTTATCATGTTTCCAGAACGAAAATCACGAAGAATTAATCCTCGTTCATGGATTTCACTAAGACCAAGTACTATAAATCTCAAAGCGTCCAACTTATTCATCCAACTCAGTGAACTAAAATCCTTATCTAGATACTGTCTTGAACTACCATTTCCATTTCGTGTTTAAAAAAAATTTGCTTTCCAATTTTAATCAAGTTATATCTATCATTTGTACGTTTCACAAGTATATATTTGGAATTTATTATCCAGTTCTTTTATCTTTTAGAAGTGTTGTGCTGTTCGTTTGTTAATCCCTTTACTTTTATATTAATTATAGAATTTCATAAATAAATATTTCTTTCACTTAGAGGGTCTACATCTCAACATTAAATGTCATCTAAAGTAGGGATTGGAATCGATTATCATTATTAGAATCGATTTTAGAATCGATTAATCGTCGATTAATCGTTAATCGAAATTATACTACTGCCGGTCACGTGACTATTAAATTCATTGAGATCTACATAAAATTTTCCTTTTGGGGAATTTTGTGAAACATAACTTGAATTTCATTGGACAACAAAATTTCCTTTTTTGGATTTTTGTAATGTCACGTGATAACGACCTAACTTCTTAACGGACTACCTAGCGTTACCCTACAAAAATGTCACGAAACGGCCGGCATTAAGAAATTAAGAAATTAACTATGTGACAAATAATGGGTGACAAATAGGTTTTTGTCAACCGAAATAAAACTAAAACTTGTAGGGCGGGGGAAATCTTATTAATGCTACTGCGCCACAATAAGTAAATTCGATTTTTATTCGATAATCGATTTAAAATCGATTCTTATCGATTTTCGATAAATTCGATTATTGTAAAATCGATTCCAATCCCTAATCTAAAGTCACAAAAGTTTTTAACTTATTAATAATGTGTATTGAAGACGATAAGAAATGTAGTCAATCAAAGTAACATTTTTAACGATTGATTAAATCCAAAAGGTTTAATTAACCAAATTAAAATTAGTTCTGCATAAATAGAGTTAAGTATGACAAAATCGATATTTGATGGTTCTTTAACAATGTATATATTTATTAACAGTTTAATAATACAAAAAAATATTTAAATTAATTTATTATAAATTAAATTAAAAGAAAAAAATTGACTTCTTTTATCAATTATTTTCATCTATTTACAATAAATACAATAAAAAGTTAATTATGAATTTAATTAAAAATTTTAGAAACAATATTAATATAAATACCTTCAGGATCAATTCTTAAATTGATTAAATTGGATTCTGGAAGATCTTTAAAATCTAAAATTCTACTTGTATAAATTGCTTGAGGATGTGTAGTATATGAGAGTGTATTAGTATTTGATAAATGTGCTGTTAATGATGGTAAATTTTTATTAATTTCTTCAACTTCTTCAACTTGTTTACAGATCTCAGTATTTTCGTTATAAACAATTTCTCTCCTATAATCATAAAATAATTCTGCCATTTCATCTGCTGTAGGTCGTTTTAGAGAGTCATCATCCCAACATCGGTGAATTATGTCTAAAATTAATCGAGGAATATTATAATTAGACTTTGGTCTTAATCCTTGACAAATTTTAATAGCTAAGGTTCTGTCGTGAGCAATATCATGATAAGGGGGTAATCCCGTACAGATTTCATATGCAATGATTCCAAATCCATAAATATCACTTTTTTGAGTATATTCTTTTCCTCTTAAAACTTCAGGAGCTACATAAGGTAAAACTCCATACGCATCATTATTTTGAGCATCCAATGGTCGGCATAATCCTAAATCAGTAACAGAAACCATTGCATTGGCAATATTTATTATATTTCCAGAATGAAAATCACGATGAATTAATCCTCGTCTATGGATGCTACAAAGACCCCATGACATCCATTTCAACATATCCAACTTTAGAATCCAATTCAGTGAATTAAAATTCTCATCTAAAGACTGTCTTAAACTACCATTCATCCCTTGTTGCATTATCATCATATATTCATTTGTTTCAGGATTCTTAGTAATACCATAGCAGCGAATCACTCCGACACTTCCAAGTTCATTCGCAATAACATGTGATTCAACCTGAAAAAAAAAATCACGTTAATTCAGTGCTTAAAATGCTAATTCAATTAAAAAATCGGAGAAAAAGATATTTTACTTCTCTTAAAAATTCGGCTATATTATCTTGTGAGTTATATATATATTTTAAAACAACACGTTGACTTCGATCTCTTTTCCAACGATTGCTATCAAAATTCCAAGTATGTATTTTTCCTTGTCTCCAAATTGCTTTATAGACGATTCCAAAACCTCCCTTAGCTAAATATTCAACATTTTCGAGATCATTGTATTCAACCCACTCTATAACTTCTTCTTTAATGTTAGCCTTTAATTGTATATTTTGAATAAATTTATCAATTGCGGGATTTCCACTAGTCCAATTTTCAAAATCTTCTTGAAATCGTTTATAATAACATGGCTGACACCAATCAGCAGCACTTTTAGGTTGTTTACATCCTTTACATAACCTAAATTTTATATAACGTTCTTTTATTTCTTTATTTAATATTAGTTTATCCACTAACAATTTTTGTTCTTCGGTTAACCAGGAGAAATCTTTTATTTGTTCATATACATCATCGCTAATCCTATATTCTTCCATTTCGTGTTTAAAAAAAATTTGAAAATTTGCTTTCATTTGTACGTTTCACAAGTATATATATTTGAAATTTATCATTCCATGTCGACAGGGTTGTATTTTTCTTTTCAGGTTTCACAATTCATACTTAAATTTCCTATTAAACATAAAAGGTAATTTTTATACAAAAATAATTTTTTTATTTTTAAAAAATTTAAAAGAAATGCGAACTTTTTTTTGGTGCAATAGAAAAAAAATAAAGGGGAGGAAAGATAGAGAATAATCAATCAATAATAAAAAATTAACTAACTGTATGTATGCATGGGGATTGTTCGAAAGGGGTTTAAAATAAAAAAATTACTCTTTTTATTCAATTAACTTTTTTAAAAAAAAATTCGATATTTATTTTTTGTTTTTTTTTAAGGATAAAAGGAACTAGTGATAATTAAACCAATTCACCAATTTTAAATACGAATATTAACCCATTAACCTATAAAGTATAAACTTGTATTACCAATTATCATAAGTACAAGTATTATAAGTGCAGTTAAAAATCTAAAAATTTTTAAAATTTCATAATTAAATTGAAATTGATGAACCACCAGTACTTGGTACAGCTGTTGCTGAATTATTGTTATTATTATTGGCTGTAATTGATGCGACAGCAGAAGTAGCAGCGGCATAAGTGATCGGGACCGTATTCGTGGTCGTGGTCGTATTCGTAGTCCCATTTGTAGGAACGGCAACATAATTATTACCATTATTGTTATTGTTGTTTCCAATAGCAATGATAAATCTGTTGTTTACGTTTCCAACAATGACGTTATCATCATCATCGTCATCTTCTTCGGCGAATCTTTCACGATCTGCAACGAACAAACTACTTTTACTTATCACACCAGTCTTAACATCTCTAATGAGATCGATGACTTGTCGCACGACCTTATCGGGATCAATACCAGGTTTGACATCCTCCACGTGAGCTTTGTATAAATTTGAAACCTAAAATAAATGATTATTATTTATTTTTAATAATTGACAATTTGTTAATATTAGCCATTATTAATCAATATACCTTATAAATAGTAGAGATTTCGTATGTATCACGTAAAAAGAAATCTGCATCTTCATCAATTTCTGTAAATATCGCCTGATATTCTGGATGATCCTTGATTCTGCAACATTATAATAGATTAGTTAATATATATATCACAAAAAGAAATGTAATAATAAATTATAGTTACCTTGAGGCAATATCTTCTTTTCGTATTTCTTTTTCCATATGTTTAACCTTTTCCTTGATGTATGGTTCAAGGTGACTCAACGGAGAACGTTCTTCATCGTAAACCCAGGCTTGAGCTAACTGATTAAATGTGAACCATCCATTTGTAGTTATCCATCTAACTCTGGTTTGGAATGTCACACCATCCGTCGGTCGTTTAATCATTGCTATATTCCAGTAAGTTGAATTTAATTTTGCTTCAGTCGCGGCACGATCAACCTCTTTCAATCGACTGTTTCTAATTCGTTCACATTCCTTAATCTTTTCAATGGTATCATCAATATCAGGTCTCTCTGATAGATTGTTCACTTCATAATAAAAACAATTTGTTGTGTATGCTGTCCAAGTACATGGGCGTCTTGGTGGCTTATAGAAGTCCGATATAGTACCGAGACATCGTTTGTACCACTCGCGCGCTTCAGAAGTTATTAATTCTGGAGCAAACTCTGAGACTTCTTTAAGTAATTTTTGCATGAATGTTTCAGCACGTATAATAAACTCTAATGCTGCCCTTTTAGGAACGGATATGTCTAAAAAAAAAATAGTAAATAATTTTGTTTTAGGAAATTATTCATATAATATAAAAAAGATTTTTAAAGGATTGTTGAAAAACTTACTTCTGGTAGCATACTGATATTCTTCTTTTGCTTCAGTACATAACAGCAAATCTGGACCTTGGAAATTGATTGTTTTACATTTTTTCAATTCAGCATTCATCCATTCCTTGCGTCTCAATATTGTATTTGCTCGAATAATGTCCTTTGCAGCATCTAATTTTAAATGAATTTAATTAAATTTATCAAATTAATTCATAAATAGAAAACAATCATAAACTTATTCTTATACATACATTCTAAGCAACCACAATAACCATCTTCAGTTGAGCAAAATCCATTACAATCTTTTATGAAATCTTCATAATCACAATACATGGACTTTAATCGTTCTGGAGGTTCCAACATTTCAATTTGTGAAGAAATACCCTATTATAAAAAATTGGTATCATTAAAATATAAAAATGATTTAGCTAAACTTACTGCGCCATGTCGCAAATTATACCCACCTTCATTAAATAGATTTCACTATTCTTCATTCTACGCTTCAAGTTATTCTCGTATATGTTTCTCAACTCTTTTATACATTTCGGTAAATCTGTGAAATACCAGTCAATTTTCTCCTTTAATTTCCTTTCCAATAATTGTCTTCTCCAATTTTCTTGTGTTCTAGTTAAAGACATATCATTCTTTAACCAAATTTGTCTCTTACGAACACGTGCCAAATATAATTCTCCACATTTTTCTGGTGGAGGTTTCTTTCCTCGTCTTGCCCACCATTCTTTTGCATCCCGTAAAAATCTTTGACGATCTGCCTCACAACACGTAATATTATTTTGACTAATTGATTCACACCATGTTCGCGTAAGTGATGATTCAAACATACTCTCTCGGTTAAAGTATAATAGGATTTCATTACATGTTCTAGCAACTGTCAATGGGTATTCTAATAAATTTTGTGAAGATAAAAGTGGTGAAGACATTCCTCCTCCAAGTATAAATTCATCGTAAATTCGTCTTGTTTTTAAATCTAATTCCATACGTAATTTATCAACAATTGTTATGCCATTCGCTAAAAGAAGTCTATTTAATTCCATTAATCTTTTTACTCTTGGGACAACAACAGTTTGTAATTCAAACATGATATCTTCCAAATTTTTTCGTAATGCTTTACTTTTTGTTTGAGGATTGGAAAGTGTAGTATTATCGTCATTAGAATCTTGACCAGTAGATAAACGAAGTCGCTTTCGCGCCAAACTATTATTTGTCTTATTTGAAATATACTAAAAAAAAAAAAAAAAAAAAATTAGTTCATACTGATCACGTGAATTCGTGTAATGATGTCATGGTCATTACCCGTGATTTCAAATATAAAGTACCTCATGGATTTCCAATTTAAGTTCCTTTGGGAACCACCATTCTTCCATGGCCGATAATTCTTCTTTCAAGTTTGAATCTCTAAAACAACGAAGAATTGCTTGTGTTCTTTCATTATAAGATTCTTCTTGTTCCTTTTGTTTTCTCTTGCGTTTAAAATTTTCCTTTGCAAATTTTTCAGACTGACGTTGTTCAACATCACGGTCCAAATCGGATTGAGGGTCTGAATATTTTTGTCGTCTCAAATGATCGAGATGATTTCGAAGGTAAAAAGTACAATTCATACCAAGATCATATACATAGGTTTTCCATGGCTGAAAAAAAAATAAAAAAAAAAAAAATTAAGAACATTATAATTATATTCATAGTAATAATATTTCTTAAACATACCTTAAGCATTTCAATTTCCTTCGAGGACAATGTGAATGCGTATAATGCACTCTTATTGATCAATTGTCTTACGACACAAAATCTACACAAACGAACTTCCCATACAGGAATTGGATCACCTGGTTCACCACAAACAGTGCAAACTTCTGTAACGTAGTACTTGTATGATTCAACAAACTAAATAATAAATTTGTAAAAGATTTATTAGAATATAAAGTATAAAATAAAAGCATGAATAAAATTAATTAATAATTACCTGAACCTAAATTTTTTGAACAAACATTCGAATATTAAAATTAAATAGTTAGAAGTTAGAATATTAATTTAATAATTTAAGGTATGATTATATAAACGATAAATTACCTTCCAATCGGATACTTTAAATTCTCTTGATTCTTGCTTGACAACTGATTGTCTGATCTTTGGTAAGACGGGAGCATGAATAGCTCTCTCAGGTTGTTCACCAGTTTCCATAGCGCATTCATCAATAGGATTATAGGTAGCCAATAATTTATAATACAAGAATCTATAAGGGCTATGTTGTCCACGTATTATATGATAAAGCGATTTGGATGCTCGTTCCATTGCCGCTAGGGAAGGTCCTAAAGTTACATTACAACAACATTTAGTATAACCAATTCTTGAAATAAATCATTAAATAGAATCATAAAGATACTTTACCATCTATAGTAAAGTGAAAGACATCAAATTGGAAGATGATGATGATAAAAAAAAATAATTAGCAACATAACAATGAACATAATAATGTTATGATAAAAAAAATAATAAATACCAAGGAACTCCAATAAATATAATAGTAAATCCAGCGGCATGCTCAACAAACGACTTGTAGTATTTGTTTGTGAGAGATCATGATATACTTTCTTCTTCTTTGACCTTTTTGATGATGTTTGAGATAAAGTACTAGTGGTCGTAGAACGTTTTATAGGCTGTTTGGTAAGTCTTTTAGGTACATGAGCCTGAGCTCTCATTTCTTCAAGAGCTCTTCGTTCTAATTCTTCACATCTTCTCCTATCATCACGTCGTTGGATTCTGAGAGAACGTCTTAAAGAAGAACGTTCTTTAGTTGTGTAATATTTTGGGATTTCTGGGATCATTCCTAATTATCAAATTACTTTATTACTTTTGGGATGTATTATATTATTCCACAAGGGAAGATTTTTTTTTTTTTTTAGCTAAAGAATATTTTTTTTTTTAAATACTAGACAAAGGAGTAATATATATAAGATTTTTTGTCTCTTGTTATTTTTTCTTGTCTATAATATATATATTATAAGTTTTTTACAGAAAAATAAAGATATAAATCCTTTCTTTACAATATGAATAATTGAATAGTTGAAATGTTTTTTCTTTTTTCTTGGTATTTATTTATTTCGTAAAAAAAAAGAGTAAAAAGGAGTATATCGTTTATTTTTCTTTTTTTTTTTTCTCTATAAGGTTGAGTCTATTTTTTATTTGAGGAGCGGAATGAACTTATAAATGTTGAGGGAATAATTTCAACACAAAAAAGTGATTCACCTTTTTTTAAGTGATGCAAGGAGAAAGTAAAATAACAACAATAGGTTAGAAGGTTAGAAGTTTGAGTTTGGAAATAAAGTAAAAAAATAGGTTAATAACAAATCTTTTTAATATGATTCTAAATAAAGTTTATGAGAAGTTTATGAAAAAGTTTATAGAAAGTTTATTTTATTTGAAGAAAAAGTATACGTATATAATGTGTAAGAAGATACAATTTAGTAAAAAGACTTACACTTTTTACTTTAAAGATTCTTAGAACGCCGCGAAGGTATTTGTTTCAAGAGAAGAGTATATAAAAAAAAGCGAGGAAGATAAATAAATTCGACACCACGACAACTATAACAATAAAAATAATAATAATAAAAAAAAAAAAAAAATTTAAAATTGGAACGGGAAATAAGAACGGTATAAAGGAAAAAATTTTTTTTTTTCCAGAGAGAGAGAAAAAAAAAGGAAAAAAAAGGGAACGGTTAAAAACCAAAGAAAGATTTTTTTTTTTCAGACTATAAATTAATACATCCAGCCTAATATATAATGATAGTTGTTTGTTGTGTCGGTGTGTCGTGTTGTTGTTATGTTGGTGTGCCGTATTTCTTCTAATAGCACTTTATCATAATGAAACTCCTTCTGTTGTATTCAGCCGTGTGGATTGGTAAATTTTGATTTATTCTGGTTTTATGTTTTAGTTATTTTAGTTCGAGAATATCATATTAAAGAATTTCATAATTTAGAGGGATGTGTGTATTAAGTGTT
>QZLH01001015.1:9392-38889 GCA_003833135.1 Oehlia diaphana | reverse complement strand
ATCCAAGCCTTACCATTGCTCCGATAGGTCATTGGTAAATTGCTAATATTAACATTTTTAAAGCATCGTGGCTTTGCATATTTACCAATTACTAAAGGAGTTAGCTTATGTGACCCATTAGAATTCGCACATAAAGCAATTGAAAGGCATTCTTTATTTTTTTTATGCCCAGAAAGCCTCCGTGTAGCTAATGTTTGATCTGGTTCTAAACTAAAAAAGAATATCAGTTAAGAGATAATATAATCAGTATTTATACACAAAAATACAAAAACTTAAACAAAATACCGATAAAATAGACCTGTCTCATCCATATTATAGATTCGATCAGGAGGATATTCAGCACATTTACTTCGTAATAATGGCAGAGCTTCAGTAATAGCATTTTCATCAGCAGAATCTGCTTCTCCTTGAAGCTTTACTTGACGAATGCTATTACGATCCTTAAATTTTTGAAGCCAGCCGTTAGAAAACTATAATAAAATAAATAAATGTTAAATAAAAGTTAATTATAAATAAAATAAATGATTTGAAGTAAATTAAACAAAATTAAATGAAAAGGTAACCTGTAATGTCCCTTGAGGCACTTCCAGTTCGTCAGCTAATGATTTAGCCTTCTCAATTAGTAAAGCATCGCTTAAAATCGTTTTGTGCTGATAGGTTAATACAAATTCCTTGAGCGCAAACTCAAGTTCTGGAACAAAAACAGCCTTATGACGTTTTGCATCTGGATTAATGACTTCTGTAGTAAGGCGCTTATCTTTAGTTTGCAAAATTTGTGTTATAGTAGATTCATCAACTCTCAATTCCCATTTCTGTTCAATCCAATTTACATATTGAGAGCGAGTCATCTTATTATCACGGGCATAAAGGCATAGTTCATATTTTTGGGTATCAGTTAACGTAATTTTTTTTTAGGTGGCATATTTAAATCTACTGCGCGTACTGCGCGTACTGCGCAATATATATATTTAAAATTTAAGGTTACATTTCGGAAATATAGGTTACATTTCGAAAACTAAAGGTTACATTTTGGAAATAAAGGTTACATTTCAGAATTTATTCAGGTCACACAAGTCACGTGCGTGCATTTATAGAAATCCTTTATTATATGACGGATTTTGAAATGATTGCACGTGTAGAATATAGAGGGTGTGTATTTAACATTAAGTCCCAGCTTGGGACCAAGCAAAAGGGTGCATTTATAGAGGGTGTGCATTTATGGAGAGTGTATTTATGGAGAGTTGACTGTAATAGAATACTTTATAGTATACAATAAAGTTTTAAATTAATAGAAAATTATTTATCAAATGTAAAGATGTGATTTTACTACCATTTGATTTATTCTGATGAGTTGATTCCAATGTGCTATAGATCATTTTGATTGGATCAGTAAATAGCAAAATATTATTAAATTACTATTATTATTCAAATTTAAGAATGTAAACTTCTGTAATATTACATTTTTAGTGTAATATTTTAAAATTTCACACTACCTTCAAAATATTACATTAAATTACATCTAAACAAATTTCTTGATAATAGTATCCTAAAAGTATTTTGCTTTTATTTCATGATTCAGTAATCAGATTTGAGTAATCTTTTTTTTTTTGTTTGATAGTTCTTATTGAACTCTTCATAATAAAAAAAGATCACTTAAATTGAACTGGTAGATCATGAGATATTTACAAAAAATGGAATTTTTAAATTTTGTTAAGTATCCAGGGGTACAGGATTAAATCCCTGATTTTTGCAAGATACTTGAAGTACTATAGCATACAATATATGATAATTTATTTAAATTAATAAATACTTCCAATTTAGATAACTAATTTTTATGTAATTATTAATTGAATTATTTGATATATGAGGATCTGTCTAGCAAAACAAGGGGTTAAGACCAAAAATTTTTTTTTGAGATTTTATTATAATTGTAATTTTTAGTGAAATTGACATATAATTATCATATAAACTTAAAAATTTTTTTTGAGACCAAATCCCTTGTTTTGCTAGACCGGTCCTCATATACTCTATTGATTATTAATTTTTGGCTATGTTCAATTTTTCCTGTATTAATTATTTATTAGTTATTTGATTTATTAAATTAAATTCAGAATTCTACTGCTTTGTAATAAATAATTTATTTATATTTATAATTATTATATTTATATTATTGTATTCTTAGTTTATTGTTTTACTGTTATATTTATTCTATTATATTCATTCTATACCTTTTTTACTAATTATTACATTTTCAAATTACTATAAATAGTATAAATAGGAAAATAAAATAAAAATAAAATTTCTTAAAAATCCATTAAAATCAATAAATTTTATTGCATTTTTAAATAAAAACTTTGATTTTAAAATGAAAAATCTAACTTTTAGGCAAGTTTATAAAAAACAGATTATATAAAATGTCAAAAATTACTTATATACAAAATTTGTTAAAGTTATCTGCTTTAAAATAAATATTTTTAGGTTATATCCACATCTTTTTTATTTAAAAATTCATTGTTTTTTATTTGTTCTATTTATAGTAATTTGATAAAATTACAAAGTTTGTGTATATAACTTGTTGCAATTAAATATATAAATTTCACTACAGGTTAATGGGTAGAGTAGTTTTATTAATTATTAGCAATATATATGTTGTGCCTCAGATCACATCTTGCGTGAAATGAAGCTAAATCACGTGATATTACCATATATAGTAATATTATTATGTAGATCATCACGTGTAATAACATTAACTGTCACATTCTATTGGTGAGTTTTAATCTGAGGCAAGAATCAATCTGAGGCACAACATATATAACTTACGCATTATGTGTACGTACGCACTGGCCGGAATTAAGTTTAACGCTATCACGTGCAAGTGCATAAATTTGGTAATTATATACAATTTATTAAAACAAATATTATAAGAGTAAAGTATTATTTTGTTAATTAAATTTTATCTGAAATGTTATTTTTATAATATATATTATATTATATTAACTTAATAATTGGCATATATTTATTATAAAATTAAAACTTTTTAGAAAGGAATACTATTTTAAATGGCTAATCAAATAAAAAAGAAAATAATGACAAAGACACAACAATAGAAAATGCTGATGATAAAGATTTTAAAAAATTGATTACAATGAAGAAAAATAAATGTGAAAGATAGAATAATTGCAAAAATAAAATTACACGTAGCACCTCATTAAATTAAATACCAATGTTAGATAGAGATAGTTTGCAACAATACTTCCCCAAAATAACCCTCAATATCTCTTGGTGACTTTTCATCTCCCATTATTTTCTTTACATCATCTGTTGTCATCCCAATTTCTCCATCACGAATTAAACGATAAAATTCAAGATAATGCTTTACTAATTGATTTTTGTTACGAAACTCTGATGGAATCGCTTGTATCAAAAAAGCTTCAGCCTCATTTTGTGAAGTACCTCGAAAATCAATTTGGTCATTCATTATTATTGATAATTTTTCAGCTAGTTGTGGTCCACTATATAACTTTGGTCCTGTAAGAGTATAGATCATTTTATTGTAAGGATTTTCGGTTACACCAGCTAATAAGATAGTTGCAACCACTTCACCAAAATCACGATCATCTAAAGGTGAAAAAGTCCCTTCAAATCCAATTGGCAAAGGCAAAACCTTTTCTTTAATAATTGAATCGGTATAGAGGTTAAGATGATGAGTAAAAAAAGGAACACGGAGGAATGTATAAGAAGGAATTTGTTTTGAAATGATATATTTCTCAATATCTTCAGCTGCTAGAGGGTTTGTATTATAAGCACTAAGTACGACAAGTTGTTTGACTCCCTTTTCCACGGCTATATCAATAAAATCATTTAAATGACTTTTATCTTCAAGCTCTGAATCCCAGACAAATGCCGCATCAACGCCTTCCAACGCTACATTAATAGTATTACGTTCGGAAGGATTTATATAAAATACTTCAGTATATCCTCTTACAAGATCCAAGGTAGTTTGACCTGGTAACAGGCCAAGCCGTAGCTTTGTAATTTTGTCATCGTGTTTATTTAGCTCTTTGACAACGGCTCTGGCCTTTCACAATTAAAAAGCGTTTGGAATTTCAAAAATTTGTTTTCGCGTTTTTTCAATATCATTATTAATACATACCGGCAAATTAACGCTGCCCGAAACAAATATTGTGAACTTGGACATTTTAAGGAAGAAAATCCTCAAATTTCGATAGTTTTAAATTTCTATTTATCATTTTTGTAAGTTGCACAATACGTAATCTGGAAATTTTTTTACTATTTTGCTGATCAATAATCCAGAGATAAAATGACTTTTCTTGAACATCCCGTGACTTTTTATTATAAGTAATTGATGAATGGCGCGCGTCGAAACTATTCCCGAACTTTATAACACGACTTTATGGAAATTCAAGGCAGAAGGCAATGCAAATATAACATTATCATATGTTGGCGAAAATGCTAGATATGTACGCTTAAAAATGATATCATTATTATTACTTAATTTTTTCTAATAATTTCATGCATTTATATGTAGTCAGCTACGGTACTTCGCTTGCGAAAGGATAATCAATTGGATACAATTATTGATCCTCAATACTTTACGTATTCTTATGCAAATTTTGTTATGAGGCCATTAATTGGTGATAAATACGTCGGTGAATCGGTAAATAAAGACTATTTAAACTTTATTAAAATTTCCATGTCCTTATTTAAATAAAAAGTGATTATAGATATTGTTGGAAGTACAGCCGGAGTTTCTTAAAGCTTTGTCTAAATCAGTTCTTAAGATACGATCCAATAAGCGAACCCAAAAAGATATCGATCACAATCAGAAATATGCTATTTTAACACCTGATCATACGGTGTTCCCGTCGAATATTAGTCCCACGCTTTCTGTTGAGTTAAAGGTAGACTTTATTCTTTCTTATGATACTGATTTATTCATTTTTTTATAATATATTATATTATTCTCTTTTTGAGCTCAGCCTAAATGGGCATTTTTGCCATCTTCTCCTTTCATTGAAAATTTTGTAAAATTTCAATCATGTCGTTTCTGTATGCATAAGTACCTTAAACGAGGTCCAACAGATGACGTCACAAGATATTGTCCATTAGATTTATTTTCTCTGGAAGATAAAAGAATAAGAAAGGCAATAGAGGCCTTAATAGACTGTCCTGGAAGTAATTTAAAATTATTTATACAAGGGCTGCAAATTGAGATTGGAAAAGTAAGTTGAATTAAATTATATATAAGTAGTATAATGATATTAAACATAAACTATATGAATACAGGAGAATTGGCTGACTTCACTATGTGAGTTTTTTGAGATCGGTTACCCTGAATTGGATGATAAAAAACAGCAGTAAGTTTACATAATACCTAATTGATAAAACGTAGCACTATTAATTGTTGATTCCTATTCATTTACAGTTATGTAATTGATATGCTTATTGTTCTATTGATACAAGTTATTATGAAAGAACAATATTTGTTTAGAAGGCTAAAGATATTACAAAAAACTTTAGATGAACTAGACATTGAAGGAATTAATAAACTCTTAATAACTCTCCGACCGAAATTATCAGAGCCATTATTAGAAGAATGGAAATTGATAGTAGATGAATATATGAAGAGAACCACCGCAAATAATAGTAATAATGAAAATGGTTTGAATAAGATAGAAGTTATTATTATTATTATTACTATTACTCTTATAACTATTTACACTAATTTTTAATTAGTGCTCGAGTTTATGTCTACAATGGAAAATAAACAAATTCATCAGCGGATATACGAATATTTGATGTCTGCTACATTAAAGGACTGTTCTATAATCTTTTCTTTTCGGAGATCTGATATACGCGATTTTGCTGAACAAAAATCTCATTCAAGGTATTCTTTACATTTTTCGGGTTAGGCCATGGCTAATTAATTATTGATCCATAAAGTATTTTCTTGTTCTTGTTTTTAAGTCCAATTTTCCAAAACAAAGAAAGACTTCAACAAATATCTTTGTCTGAAACACAATCGCCCATTAGTGATTCTCTGAATAAGTATCCTTACGATAATTACCTTGATAGGCCGTATGTTTACAAAGTTAGTGTTATCGATTTAGATCCAAAACCTTTGGCAAAATTACCTTATTATCAAGAGTTAGACGCAAAAATTGTAGAGAATTATTTAAAATGCGGTGCAACAAATAACAAATGTTCTGAATGAGTATTAAATATATATGTCTTTACTCTGATATATAGGTGATATCGTGCAATTATTACAATTTACGTACCGCTAACGTGACTGTATAACTATGTATTTTCACTAGAAAAATCAGAAATTTTAAAATGGTTGTGGCAAATTTAGTTTAATAAATTCACTAATCTGGAATAGATACTCTTTTTATTCAAATTACTCGGATTATCAGAAAATATATGCTATTCATATCTCACTATATACATTGACCTCCCTAGAGAGTTAAATTATATTTATCTACTTTTTCGTTTTCTTTGAACCTTTCCGTGTAGATTTAGAACGTTGTCTATCTTGGTCTTCTGATTCTTGTGGTTGATGTCTTGCTACGTCGTTTGCGGCAGTTAATAAAGCATCTATCACTGTACCATCCGACGGAGTGGTAGAAGGTGGAGCGGAGGTTTTTATTTGTTGTGAAGTTTGTTTATGATCATACGGTGTTGATTGTTGAGAAGAATGTTGTTGTGATGTTTGAGTTTGTTCCTGTTGTTGAGCTACTACTGTTTGCGATGTTGTATCTGAGGATGTTGATGATTGTTGTTGATCTTGTTGAAATTTTTGGTGTTGAATGCGAAGTTGTTCTTGTAGGTGAATTTCATGTCGGATATGTTCTGCTTGAAGCTAAACAACATTTGTGTCATTCGAATTCTTTTTCTTAATTATTAGATATTGATCATAAGATGGAAAAGATTAAC
Organism: Oehlia diaphana; assembly: GCA_003833135.1. Lineage (NCBI taxonomy): Eukaryota > Fungi > Glomeromycota > Glomeromycetes > Glomerales > Glomeraceae > Oehlia > Oehlia diaphana. Next base: position 31,932 of record QZLH01001015.1, on the reverse strand, counting down.
GTTTATAATAAGGTGCCCAACAAATTTTAATTCCTTACCTGTTGATAATATGAAGCAGTAGTGGGATCAGGTTGGTATTGCATTCCATGTTGAGGTGGATAATAAGCTAAAGTATTTTGTTCGGCAAATATATGTTCTGTTTGCTTAAAATTTATTTTTTATTGAAAATTTGTTTTAAAAAAATATAAATCAAGATACTCTTATAAGAATAAAAAGACAACCATTATACGAAAAAAAAATCTTTTATAAACGCAATATACATCAAAAAGCATTAACGCCTACAGGTTCTTCCTTAGGTCTTCTATTTGAACTTTTAGGTACTTCCTCTCTTGGAACGATATCAATCAAGAAATCGAATTGATCAGATCTGCTAACTGCAGAAGCAACATCACTACGTTGTAGGGTGCGACGTTTGTTTTCTTCAGCATGGATCCATGCTCGCATTGTAATTTCAGATATAAAAATTTCACAGGCTTTGGAGAATAAGATTGGTGCCTAATTGATGACATGACATTGTGTAAAGAGTTGAGCATTTATAATTTTTTTAACAATTAATTAAAAAAAAAGACTACCTCTGCACTAATCATCTAAGTTTTTGATTTAATTTTATATAAATTAGTATAATTAAAAACAATTTTAATAGTATTCATTAAGAAAAATTTTTGTTATCTAAATGCTTACCTTAACATCCTGATCACTTTTCATGACTTTCTTAATTCTAGCTAGAGGTAGAGGATGATTTTTAAAGTCACTTTCAAACTGTTCTGCAAGAGTAATTTGTCGACTCCAAAACTAAGATTGTTTAAAATTATTATCAATAAATAAGATTAACCTACATAACATTAAATAAATAACCTTTATAAAACAATGAAAAAAATTTTCTTCCGTCCTCTTTCTACGAACCTGCTGCATAAACGCCTGGTTTTGTTGTTGCTGCTGCAGTTGCTGTTGCGTTTGAATGTGTGTTGAAGCTGACGGAGTAGCAGTAGAAGTGGGAGCAACATTTGAAGTTGCTGAAACACTTTGATCGACAGCGGTCTGTGACGTTTGTTCTGTCATAGTTTTTTTTAAAAAAAACCTTGAAAAGAAGGTTATTAAAAAGGTAAAAGTAGAAAATATGAACTATTAGTTTTCGATTTGTTTACTTTTGTGATGAGGACGAATGCGGCAAGTTTGTGTAGTAAATGTGTTATTAATCAGGTGATAATAGGTGATCATTGATTTATTAATTTATTTATAAAATTTGTACGCCGCAGCAAATTAATTCAATTCGAGAAATTTTTGTTATATATTAAGTTCGAAATTTGACTGAACATTATATATTTATAAACGAAAAAATGGTATCTGACGTAAATTCTAATCCAAATGTTCATCTTGAACAAGGGATCCAAGTTGTGGCTCGTTGATAAATACAATAAGTACATACAGGAGAAAAAATGATCGATCAACAGATTACAGATACAAGGGAGTCATAAATGAGCTTGAATGCATTTCCTTATTTAGATGGTAGGTCGTCTTTCTGGTTTTGTATACATTATATATACTATATATGCATAATAAATTTTCTTTAATAACCTTTGTTTAACCAATATCGGTTTGTTTTAATTAAATAGTTTTCTTCGTTTTACAAGCAAAAGTTTGCAATCGTTTATTTCTTTTATCTTGCCTGGTGCAAAGTTTTCATCATCACTAATACGTCAACAACGCAAAGAGGCAAGTCTGACGACTTTAGTCCTCCAATTATTTCTCCTCCCTCCACTTCAATTTCTTCTCTATCCTCTCCTTTTACTCCTTTTACTCCTTATACCCCTTATACTCCTTTTATCGTATCCCTTTTATCGTATCCGCAGCTTCCAAGCCTCTTTTGCGTTTAAAAGACATTGGCTTAGTCTAAAAATTCTCGTTTTTTGCTTACGTTACTTATTTGTTTTTTTTTGCACTAGCATATTTTTTATTAAACTTCGCCTCAGTTGCGAAGCCGGTTTAATTTGGGTTGGGGTTACATTTTTGCGCGGGTTTAATTTTAAAACTTGTAAAAAAAAGCATTTAGTAATAATCCAATATAAGAAACAAATAAATGCGTTTTGTTAAGTTTGCAACTTATTGCAAAACTTTTCGACGTTCAAACTATTTTGTTTCTTTTTTTAACGTATATATATACGTTCCGGAACGAGGGTAATAAATAAAAAAGCAACGATTCCCTCAAAATTATTTATATATATATATATTTATTACTTCTGTATAATAATACTGAACTTTTATAATTTTAGAAAATTTTCGGTGAAAAAAGATTAATTAATTATTTTTTATTGATTAACCCTAAAGATGGATTACAATTATAATAATAATATGGACTATTATAATCCCCAAAGCGCTAGATATTATCAAAATTTTAGTAATCAGGGAGGAAATGTTGGTGACCTTTATAGCAAGAATGAGCCTGACAATAATCTATATCCAAGAAGCCCTCAATATGAAAACCGTGCTCAAAATGATTATCGTCCACAATATATCAACAATTCGCCAGTCAATTATAATAATAATAATTATGATGGCGGTGGAATATATCCCGATCCTAGGAATGGATATAGTAATGATACACATTATTCCAATATCAAATCAACAAGTCCTGTTGGCAGTGCATATGATGATTCAGGGTATTCAAATCCTAATAATATATCATCGCATTCTAATGCTCGTTATAAAAATCCTTATACCACTCCTTTTAACGATACAAAAACTAGTTATAACACTCCTTACATTCCTTCCCCGGTGAAACATCCAAGTTCTCCAGTTATGCCTGGGATGAACCCTACTCATCCACCCATTAATCCGATTCCTACTCATCAAGTTCCATATGGTGGTCGTCCAGCAGATCCCTATAGCGACAATGCTTTGTCTAAAGGAATGTATTCTACCTCTTCTACATCTTCACCAAATCCCGGTCCAACCAATCATGGTCAAGAAAACCCCCTTAGCCCAACTAGTGCATACTCTAGCAAACCTTTCCTTGATTATGATGATGATGATGAAAAACGCGCAAAACCGGGTGGACTTATGAAATATTGCTGTTGTGGTGGTCGCATCACTTGTTTCAAGGCCTGTGCAATTATATGTTGTATCCTTGTTTTACTTATTATTGGAATTGTAGCTGCTATTGTATTTTGGGCACGTCCTCCAAAAGTCGATTTCTTGGGCATTGTTCCTTCGCCCAACGGTTTACCAGCATACAATGCTAATACCGCAGGATTTGATTTTAATTTTGGTTTACAAATCCAAGTCGATAATCCAAATATAGTTGGCGCGAATTTTGAAATGATCAAAGCAATTGTAAGTTTCGACTCTTTTTTAAAAAAGAATAAAAATTATTATATTCAAATCTGATTCATATTTAATGTAGGCATTTTATCCCGGACATTCAGATCCAATTGGAGGAGGAAATTTGACCGATGTGACTATCGCAGCTAAAGGAAATACCACTATTGATTTTCCATTCTCTGTAAATTACAATAAGGATATTGATCCAGGATTTGCTATCCTTTTTGACATTGCCCAAAAATGTGGATTAACCGGAGGAGGAGTGAAACAAAAACTGGAAATCGACTATAAATTAACACTGACAATCAAAATTCTTTTAATTACCATAAACCCAAGTTTCGATAGGAAAGCCATGATTGATTGCCCAATTAAGGTAAATTTGAACATATTTGTTAATATATATGAAAACTTTCTCACCAATTTTTTTATAACTGTAATCTTCTAGGATGGAAAAATACCTAATATACCGGGTTTTGACATAGGTAAAGCCGCAAAACAAATTGGTGGTAAAAGAGATTTATCAACCAAAACACCAAAAAGACCTTATTAGCAAAAAAAAAAAAGAAAAAAAATAATGTTGTGAATATATTTATTCATCTATTTATCTATTTATTTATTATTTATATTGTAAAATCATTTTTTAATAAAAAAAATTTTAATAATAATATAATTTGTCGGAAAAAAAAAATAAATTCGGAACTTGTGTAACTTTAAACATTGATAAATAATAAGCATTAATTGATATCTGATTTCGATCAATCTCGGAATGGTCTCTGCAAAATTTCTCGCAGTGGGCTTTTCACCTAAAGGAATAAATATTCCTTCAATGATTATTCACCAAAGGATTCAGCGAATATTATTTGGTAAGGATATTTAAACCACATTTATGTTAGAACTTTACTTTTATTTACTATATAACCTGTCCTCCGATTTTTCTTGTAATATATGTACCAAAAAAAAAATGTAATAAAATAAAAAAAAAATAACTGCAAGTGCAAAATAGGCTTACCCATTTGAGTCCTTTCTCTACTACACGATCTTTTCGGTTTCAACCTTCTCCAAAGATACCATGCTTGAAGCTTCAAAATCCCCAGCTACATTTTGCGTCACTCCAAAAATTGCATTTTTCGAATAAAAGTCCTTTCACATTACCAAACGATTTAAGAGTATTTAGAAGTCAACAGATTCCAAAAGAATCAATCAAAGTTACAGCAGAGAATGAAAATATCACACATAAAGTTGCTCAACTCGCCAAAGAGGAAACAAATATAAATGAAAAGTCTTCTGCTGCTGCCGTAACTAAAAAAAAACCATTGACTACACGTATCAAAGATGAAATTACACATTATTGGCACGGTACAAAATTACTAGGATTGGAAATTAAGATATCAACTAAGCTATTGTATAAATTATTAAAGGGACAAAAGCTTACACGTCGAGAACATAGACAGGTATGGCGATTTATCATAAAAATTCGAGTATGTTGACGATATTAACCTATAAACTTTTCTATGCGAATTTAGCTCAGGCGTACTACACAAGATTTGGTTAGACTCGTTCCGTTCTTAGTTTTCATAATTGTTCCTTTTATGGAATTTTTATTACCAATAGCATTAAAATTGTTTCCTAATATGCTACCAAGCACCTTTGAAGATAAATTTTCAAAGGTACCATTCTTGTTATTATTATATTTAATTTTTTTAAAAGTTTTAATCCATTAAGTTAATATAGGAAGAAAAAAAGAGAAAATTGCTAAAAGTTCGTTTGGAGATGGCCAAATTCTTACAAGAAACAATCGCTGAAACCGGTACAACTGGGTTGAAAAGTGCCGAAGCAGCAAAAGAATTTACAGAATTTTTCCGAAAGGTAAGTTCATAAATATTTATTAATTTTATTGTTCGAAATTCAATTAAGTAATTTTTCTCTAATCAGGTTCGTTCTACTGGAGAGCAAGCTAGTACTGAGGACTTGCTTCGTATAGCTAATATTTTTGAAGATGAATTAACATTGGATAACTTATCACGCCCTCAATTGGTTAGCATGTGTCGTTATATGAATCTAAATGCTTTCGGTACAGATAATTTCTTAAGGTACCAAATTAGAAATCAAATGAGGAGTATTAGGGAGGATGATAAGGTACTTATAATTATTTTCAAGCCTAAAGAATTTAAATTTTATTAATAGTATTTGTAACTTCATAGATGATAATGGCGGAAGGAGTCGACTCATTAACCATTCCGGAACTTCAACATGCGTGTCAATCGCGTGGCATTAGGACGATCGGAGTTTCTCCAGCGCGTCTACGCAGTGAATTGAATCAGTGGCTGGACCTTCATTTAAATCATAAAGTACCTTCTACTTTATTAATCTTATCTCGCGCTTTTAGTTTTGCGGATCGAAATGAATTGGCCAATCAAGCAGAAGCTCTTCAAGCAACTTTGAACAGTTTGCCGGACAATCTTGTAAATAATTCTTTTTTTTTTTTTTTTTACTTCTCTAAATGACATATATAGAGATTGTTCTTACTTTATATAGGTTAACGAAACTGAGTTGCAAGTTTCAGAAGCAGATGGTGCAGCCACATATAAGCAAAAACTCGAAGTTATTGAAGAGCAAGAAGAATTGATTGCTGATGAAAAGGCTCAAGAAGAGGTTGATATTATATTATTACATTATATTGGAAATTTTAATTTAAAATATAATAATTTTCAATCAATTATAGAAAGAAGAGGCTGCAAGACGAGCTCAAAAAGAGGCGGAAGAAGCTGCTAAGGAAGCAGCTCTTGCTGAACAATTACTTAGTGATGTTCAAGTAATTAAAGAGTTATCTATTTCAATGTGATATGTCTGCAACATGCTAATAAGCTTTATTTAGGTTCCAGAGGAAGATGTACGCATGACAGAAGAACAACTTCAAGAACTTCGTGTGGCGCTTTCAATACTTTCTTCAAAGTCTGCAGTGCTGGAGGAAAGAGAGGCATTAAATGAAATCAAAGAGGATCGTGAAGAATATAAGGAGGTTTGTTAAGGAAATATATCAATTTATTATTAAAATGATAATATTCATTTATTTTAATAACAGGACATGGAAGAATTGGGAAAGCATACAGAATCTAAAGTTCAGCACCGTCTTGGAGAACGTTTGGAAAAAATGATACAAAAAATTGATAAAGAATTGGAACAATATGATAGTGAAGTTGGATCGAAATTTAATCTTATTCAAGCCAACGAAAGTGGACAAATAAGCGTTCATGATTTGGAAGAAGCTTTAAGAATTATCAAGCATACGCCTGGTGATAATGAGAGAATTAAAAAGATCGTTAAAAAATTGGACGTAGATGGTGATGGATTAGTATTTTTAGATCATATTTCAGAACTATGTACAGAAGGTGAAGGTTTGGGTGTATTAGTGAAGAAGGAACCCGAAAATAGCGATGAAAAAGTGAAAAAACCAAAAAAGGAAGATATTATACAAACATAAATAAACAAAATATTATTTAAGTGCAGTTGATTTTTTTAAATATAAATTTAATATTGATTTTATGTAATATAACCTAGATTTACAACTGTAGTAAAATAAAATATCTCTAATCATTTCTGCGCAAACTAAATCTGTAGATCATATGAAAATGATCGGCAATCAGTATTATTCAGTTATTATAATAGCACAACTTCTATTTATAAGAACTGTATATAATCATGAATGCAAATGGATCACAAAATAGCGAGAGCAGCGAGAAAGCTATCGCTAGGCTTGTTTACTTAAGCTTGTTTTCTAAGAAAAAAGAAATCCAAAGGAATGTTGTTACGACTTATTTTGATGTTAATGCTGGTATGATATAAAATAGATCAAAGGAATAATTTATTGAAAATTGATTAAAATTTTTTTTGGAACTTTTTTAGTCTTTGAAAATCCAATTTTACTTGTCGAATCACATGACCAAATAATCAATCAATTCCATTTGCTTTCTGCGTTCTTCTATGCTATAACACCCGAAATACAATCAGTCACTAATAGTAAAATAGCAGGAAATCATCATTTAGTATGCATAGATGCTTTGATTAAATATCGTTTCCCTCTTCAATTTCCTTCATTTCCGTGTTTGCGTGTAGTGTTTGGTAAAAATAGTCGATTTTGTAATAGCTGTAATAATGAATTTACATTGCGTATAATTTCAAGATTTGAGTTCAACGAACAACACAAGATTGTTAGACATGAAGATATTTGGAGTTTAAAGGATTTATTGGAATCTTTACCAGTTGTTGGATGGCTATATGCAGAAATCGCAAGAAAACTTGCCGGAATGGTTACTGGGGGTATAGTTATTGCTGTTAAAGAATTGACGCATGGGATGAGCGGAATATTTGATTTATAGATTATACGAATAATTTCTATAAAAGGACACTGATTTATATTGTGTCTGCTTTACCAAGAACGTTGCCTTATTACACTAATGCATTAAAGATCTCACTAATCTTCCTTCGATACATCGGCGTGGAATCTTATTAAATAAGTGATCAGGAGCAGTTGTAAAAGCATATGACTCAATTTTCAGTGCCAAACTTAACCGATTGATTTTTTCTCTCTTACAATCAAAAACTTTGATTTCGGAATTTAAATTTAATGATTTGTTTGGAGTCTGATCCCATAATTTCATTTTCTTTAAACATTTAAAATAGGAATCTCTTTTCTGATTGTCCGATAATATTTTTTGATACACAGTGTGAAATATGTAGCTTAACAGTTAAAGACAGAGAAAACAATTAAAATTACATTAAAAAATCTCAGAAGAAAATTCACTAGTAGACACGTATGTTTTGATTTTTCCATATCACACTTGCAAATATGTACAAACATTAAATTTGCTCCATTTGAAATTCTTGTCAAATTATTCCATGCATTGAATAAAAATCTAATTATTACCTTTAGTTGGCACTGATTTAATATCGTTAATAACAAATCAGGTATTTCAAAGCATCAAGGCACTCAGAAAATGGCAGCATATTTGACGACGGACAGCAAAACGCGAGATTTGAGACAGGGTGGCATTAGATATATTCAGCGCCGATCATTTATAATTCTGCCCATACATTGAGTAATATTTGGCGTAACCTGTCACATTTTTCAGCTGAAAACTAAAATGTAATTTTCTGTTCGGTTGAAATAAAAAGATTATTGCGAAGAACGTTTTACAGAATGTCGGCTAACGACCAACAGCAGCTTCAGAACCTTGTATTCTCGGCGGAGTTGAATGTTGAAAATGAGAACCTTGAACAGCTCGGTCCTATCATAAAAACTATTTATGATACTGATAGACAAGAAGCTTTTCTTGATCAACTGGCAATGTTTGTTAGGAAGAAAGAAGGAGAAATTGAGAGAATGTGTAATAGTAATTATCAGGTATGGCTTGAATTAATTCAATATCTATAGACATCTTTGGATATATCTAATTTGGGGTTATCTCCCGTATATTGTTAAACATTTTTTACAATAAATACAATAAATAAATAAATAAATGAACTTATCATTGGTAGGAATTTATACAATCCGTGGATCAATTATTGAAAGTTAGACAAGGAACTGTCAATTTAAAAAATAAAATAATTGATTTAAATTATGATGTACAAAAATCTGGTAAAAAAGTTGCATCAAAGGTAGTTACATTATTTTCATTTTAAAACTACATTGATTACCATTTTTAATGAACTTTTCTCCTTCTACTAGAAAAAAGAACTTATACAAACACGAAGAATCCAAAAAAATATTGATGAAGCTGTTGAAACATTGCAATTATGTTTACATGTGCTTGATATGGCAAATCGTGTAAATCATTTAGTAGAAGAGAGAAAATATTATTCGGCTTTAAGGGTAGATATTCCGTTGGTTTAATTTTATGACTTGTTAGTGAAGACATTAAATGTTATTATTTCAGACATTGGAAGAGCTACAGACTGTTCATTTGCGTAAAGCTATACAATATGAATTCGCCAAACATTTGCGTATGTTATATCTTCTTTTTTTAAAGTTTATTTACGATTTTGAATTTGAGATAATATGTAATTTATTTTAGAGGAATCTATTCCCGTTATGCAACATGATGTCAAGAATGCTGTAACAAAAGAAATGAAAGAATGGTTGTTTAAGTATGTGATTTTAATATCTATTGCTGTAAACGTATCCAAATTAAGTTATTAATTAGATACGGACAATACAATGAGTTAATTATTGACCAAGTTCTTTGTTATGTAAAGAGTTCGGCAAGTGTCCGGAGAAGTTGGCAAAATAGCGATGGAACAAATGAAGTTACGTCAAGAACGATGGAAACTTAAGGTTGCTAAAAATCCCGATTTACGTTCAGTTCCGGTTAGTTCGCCAATCGAGATGGTGTTGAACGAAGAAAATGAATGTACGTTATATCATTCATCATTTTCATTTTTCCTTATTTCCTCATTTTACAAATACAATACATTCTTTTTATTATATAGTTAACATCGTAAATAATGATCAAGTACATATTGATTTCAAACCATTATATCAATGTTTGCATATTTACGAAGAACTAGGAAAACGAAATGAATTTAAATCAAATTATGAAGAAGATAGAAGGGTAATTAATTTCATGTGAATTAACTTCATGTGAATTTAATACACATATAATAATGATTATAATTAATTTTTTTTTTCTTTCAAGTCCCAAGCAAATTTGGTTCTATCACAATCATTCACATTGAGGGAAGGTAATGAGAAGGGTTTCGAAGCTTTCCTCCAAGACATTGTAGGGTTTTTTGTTGTAGAATATGTGATTGTACACTCTACACAAAATTTTCGATCTCAATCAGAGGTTGATAACTTATGGGATTCAGTAATTGCTAAAGTCGTTAAAATTATTACTGAAAGTCTTGATGAATGTCATGATCCAAATTTATTTTTACAGATCAAATTTTCTTTATTTACCTTCATTCAAACTTTGGAGGTAATTAAATTTACATACTTTTTCCTATCAAAGTTCTGTCATAGATAATATATATATGTATTTTTTTCTTAGGATTACGGATATAATGTTCACGCATTTACAGATTTGATATTAACAGTTTTTCAAAGATACTCTGATATGTTGAAACTAAGATTTTTGGAAGATTTTCTTCAGGTAAAATAAGTTAATTTTTATTTCTTTGATATTATGTTGATTTTAAAAAAAGTTATATATTGTAGACACTCTTGTATGATGATTACATGCCAATGCCAATTAGTAGTCCAGCAGAGTACGAGGCAGTTGTTGATGCTTGTTGGTTTAAAGAGGATCATCGTATTAGCCAAGGGTATGTTAGGAATCGATTATCGAATCTTTAAATATTTCTATACTTGCCAGCCTGGCCAAATTCAGTTTTTAATTGAGTGGTACTGAAAATTCTTGGAGCCGAATTAGTCCATATGTAAAAAATTGTTGATACTTGATTTTTCAGAATCAGAAATAATAATTAAGGAAAAATTTTACTTTTCGTATGAATATTCTATAGATATCCAAGAACACTTCCTTTTTCACAAGCATATCCTTCATGTTGCTTGGACATTAAAAAATTTGTAGATCAGTACTATACATTTGCAGAAGGTGATTCACGACAATTTAGTACAGTAGACGATATTGCAAAACAGGTTGGTTTAATATTATAGTTTAGGAAATTTTTTGAATTATCCGCTTATAATAAATATATTTCGCTCTTAAAAGACGTTAGATAATTTGTTAATAGAACATGTTAATGGTGTTTTAACGAGTAAATTAGAAAGTCAAAATATGTCACAGATTGTACAAATTATCATTAATCTCGAATATTTTCATGATGCCTGCGGGGAATTAGAAAAATTACTAAAATCAAAAAGGTATACTATTCGCCTTATTCCACTTCTGTAAAAAAAAAAAAAAAAAAAATTGCAAACTAACCATGACAAATATTATTTTTTTTAGATCATCTCATCGTGGAGGCCAAATCAAGTTAAAAGCTGCTGAAGAATTTCGTGAGACTAGTAAAAAAGCAGAGAAGCGTATTTTTGAACTAGTCAATTCAAAAATTGATGATTTCTTAGAATTAGCAGATTATGATTGGTAAGTCTTTTATTTCACATCTCGAAATCTTGAATTTATCATATACTTTAATTGTGTAATTATTTAGGGTGCCGAATTCTGTTCAGGCTCATCCAAGTTTTTTCCTTCACGGTTTGTTATTTTATTATTAATAGTGTTGTTTGAAATCATTTAATGAATTTTTTACTTTAAAACACAGATATGGTTAACTACCTTACGGCTGTCATTAGTTCAACTTTGTACAATCTTCCGATGTCAATCAAGATTTTTATTTACTTTAATGCTTTAAGTCATTTGGCTTCTTCTTTATGTGTATGCTTTATTTAACTATTACTTAAAGTTTATCGAAAAGATTTATTTTTAAAGTTGTACTTTATACCTTTTATAGAATTTGATTCTAAGTCCTAGCGTTAAAAAGATTAATGCAAATGGTGTTGCAAATCTTGAAGTTGATGTTACGTTCCTTGAACATTTTGCACGTAAACTTGAAGACCCAAATATCGCGGATGCATTTTTAGAATTGAGACAGGTATTTGTAATCATAAATTATAATATAATTACATTAATAAGCAATTAACAAGTCATTAATTGTATATTATGTTGCCGCTTTTTTAGATTGTAACTCTTCTACAATCCGATAATGTTGAAGAATACTTGGATCCTTCTACAAGAAATAGAAAATATTCATTACTTAAGCCTACAGACGTTATTAATTTGTTTGATAAGTAAGTTCGTCCAAAAAAATTATATTACAAAAAAATTGTATATTTATAAGCAATCATGTTAAAGAAACACATTGTTTTAATAGATGGCAGGATCAACCGTTATTGGCAATGCAACCTGAAGAGAGGGTTAAAAAACGAGCAATGGAAAGTGTTGTACGATCTTTGAGAAGTTCGACGTGATGAATATACAAGATTTTTAGATATTATTTATTGTTCTTTTAGCGCAGCCTTATATGTTCTTTAGACTATATTAAATCATCTAATATGTTTGACAAAACAAAAATTGAACTATAATACAAATAATAGATTAAGATTGCTAGGCGGTCCATTAAAAATTAATTCCCTTTGTAGTCTTTTTTAGTGGTTTCCCGATCATAGTAGTTTGTAATGTTCGATCATTTAAAAGACTCATTTTAAAATTTTCGGGTGTTCGAGTGAAAGAGTATTTTTTTTTTACGTTTGATAAAACCCTCGTCTTTTTAACTAGAATCAGAATTAACCTTTAAACAAACTCTAAACATCCTAAAATCCTAAAGCAACTTTTTTAGACTTCTTTTACCGTCGTGCTCGTTTATTCCGTCAATAAGAATGAACGGATCAACTGTAATTTTGGTCTATTAGAAGGACGATAGTAAATCTAAATCTATTATGTTCATACAACTTATTTTGTAATTTATTAGATTTTTTGGACGGATTGTGTATCATCCAATAGGAAAGAGGATCGACAAACTTATCAATTGATTTGCTCTCGAATTAGGTTCGTATCTGACAACGATGATAAGTGCATTCTTTATTTATAATCAGAAAGGAGAAGTGCTCATCTCGCGTTTGTACCGTCAAGATTTGAAGTAAGTATGAAGTTTCTGTTTAGATTAACATAATAGAAACTCATAAGACGCGAACATTCTAGGCGTTCTGTGGCGGACATTTTTAGAATTCAAGTAATTTCCAATACAGATGTTCGCTCACCAATCATTACACTTGGGTCTACATCATTTTTTCACGTTCGTCATGACAACCTTTACATTGTGGCCGTTACAAAATGTAATGCTAACGCTGCTTTAGTGTTTGAGTTTTGTTATCGGCTGGTTAATATTGGAAAGGCTTATTTTGGAAAATTTGACGAGGAAGCCGTTAAGAATAATTTTGTATTAATATATGAGCTGTTAGATGGTAAATACTCGCGCAAATTTGGAATAGGAATAATGTCATAAAATTGATAATGCTTTAACTTTTATTAGAGGTCCTCGATTTTGGGTATCCTCAAAATAGCGAAACAGAAACGCTCAAAATGTATATAACCACCGAAGGCGTCAAATCTCAACGCGCTGTGGTATGTTATTCCCAATATTGTAGATAAATTTAGGTAAAATATTGATTATTTTCAATATTAGAAAGAGGATTCTTCAAAGATCACCATTCAAGCAACTGGGGCCACTTCGTGGCGCAGATCAGATATTAAATACAGAAAGAACGAAGCCTTCATAGATGTAATTGAATCCGTAAATTTGTTAATGAGTACTAAAGGTTAGTATCTTTAATGTTCTGTTTTTAACATTTAGTGCTTTATAAGGTAATAAATACTTGTCTTTGATAAAATAGGTACAACGTTAAGAGCGGACGTGTCTGGGCAAATTATGATGAGAGCATACCTTTCTGGTACTCCAGAATGTAAATTTGGACTTAATGATAAGTTATTATTAGAAAAAGACACATCGCATAGAGGATTGTATGTGAATTTTTTGTATCTTAAAATAGATTTTTTAGAGAATTACTTAAAATTAAATTATTCAACAGATCTCAGAGAAGAACTAATGCTGTTGAGATTGATGACTGCCAATTTCATCAATGTGTTAAGTTAGGAAAATTCGATTCCGATCGAACTATAAGTTTTGTTCCTCCAGATGGTGAATTTGAATTAATGAGGTTTGAACCGAATAACCGTTTTTCTTATCTTCAAAATTCCTCGAATGCTATTTTAATCATTTTATTTATAAAGATATCGTACTACGGAAAATGTCAATCTTCCATTTCGTGTTCACCCGGTGGTTAATGAAATTGGTAAATCTCGAGTTGAATATCGTGTTACTGTAAAAGCCAATTTCTCTCCGAAGTTAATTGCTAATAATGTGGTGATAAGGATACCCACACCACTTAACACTGCCAGTATTAATATACGCGTTACTGCTGGTAGAGCGAGATATGTCCCAGCTGAGAATTCTATTGTGTGGAAGTAATGTATCTAAATAATTATGAATACGATAATTCAAATCTATGTATTTATTTACATTATAAAAAAAAAATTTTTTTTTATGTAGGTTACCGCGATTTCAAGGACAATCCGAGGCAACATTGTCTGGCGAAGCTGAACTTTCTTCTATGACTGTTAAGAAAGCATGGTCGCGACCACCGATATCAATGGATTTTCAAGTTTTAATGTTCACTTCTTCTGGATTATTGGTAAGATTTTTGAAAGTATTCGAAAAAAGTAATTACACAAGTGTCAAATGGGTAAGGTATATGACTAAAGCAGGAAGTTATCAAATTAGGGTAAGAAAATTTTTATTATTAAATTTCTTATTAATATTCTTATTGATTTTCTAACAATAATATTTATTTTGTTTTTTAGTTTTAATGTTTATCATTAAATTATGATACAGTAAAATAATATTATCAGTTATAGAGATTGCAATACGCAATCTAAAAATTAATTTATAATGTACAATATAATAGTTAGTACAACTTTTAAAGTATAATAGATTATTTTAATTCTAATTGAATTAATGAATCCGCCGGGGGAGCATATTTTATATATAATATATTGATTCTAATATTTTTATTTAATTATTTAAATTGTCAGTAAAATTAAATAAATGTTATAAAAAAAATATTAAATTCTATTTTGTTCTTTCTTTTTTTCTTAAATCTTTTCAAATAATTCCATAGCGAATTCAAAGGCAACAAAACTTGAAGCATTAACAGGGCCAGCACGTAGCATACATGTTCCAAATCCCTTAAAAAAACCTTTAATCCCTTCCCTGGCTAAAATCTGTTTTGCACAGTCAAATGAACTTGAATACTTTCGCTTTTCTTTTGAAAAGCGATCAGTTTGAATTTTACTCTTAATAACATCTATCGGATAAATAGAACTCCACATTCCATATCCTTAAAAAAAGATTACAGTTTATATTTGAAAACAGAAATAAAAATTTTTTAATGCGTATAAGACAAACCTGCTGCAGCTCCATATAAGCATTTTTTCCAACCGGGTAATTCATTCCTTAATTTCTTTTCTTTTAGCATAGCGCGTTGCATAAGAAATTCGTATATTAGAAAATAACAAGCACCTCCATGAAATTCACGTGCCATTGTTATTAACTGTCCCTTATAAATTCCTTTAATACCGTGGCAGGAATAAATTTTCTTGATACAATCAATTGGTCCATTATACTTTTTAATCTGAGTTTGGATTTGGAGACCTAATTTAACAAACAATCACTAAATATATATAAAATTATCAAGATACATAATCTATAATTAAATTTAAATTTAAACAGAGCAAATCCCCGATTTAGCTCTATAATATCGTTTCAAGACTTACGCGTACGAATATGTTCAACTGGACCTATAAAACAGAATTCAAAGAAATTACAATTTTGCAAATAAATCGATAAGCATTTCAAATATAACTTACAAAAAACAAAAGAAGCTGCCATTCCAGCCGCTGCTCCAGTTTGATACAGTTGTGGTAATGTCAACTGCCCCGTGCATTTATTTCTTTCATTAAAGAATCTTTTCATAAATTCGAAAACTAGAAATTGAATAGAGACACAGGCACCAACTCCTACTAATGGGGTAGTTGTTCCCTATATATTCTCTAAAAATAAGCGGACGACGAAAAATATATACCCGTAATAGAATTCCTGTATGCGAATATTTTAACAAAACAAATCAAAAATTAGATAATTACAAACCTTATAAAATGCGGTCAATCCTTCTTTTCGGGTTTTCCTTACACAATCCAGCATGCTAGTATATTTTGGTGGTTCGCCTTGTGTTTGAAGTCTCTATATAAATAATATATAATAATTATTTTTATTTCTTGTATCTTGCTGAATAAACATATTCAACGAAATCTCACCACTTTAACTGTATCAAATGGCTAGACAATAAATAATAAGAACCTCACTTGTTAAATAGCGAATAAACTACTGGTTGAAATAAAAGTATATTTAAGTTACCTGACCGACAAACACCTGTACGATTCCGCCAACCGTTCCGCTAAAACAATCTTTAGCGGCTCTCTTAAACCCTCCTTGGTTTGTTCGGTCTGTTTCTGACATTTTTTAATTGTTCGAGTAAAATCAGATGTTCGAGTAAAATCAATAAAATCGGATAAACGCGTTTTTATATCGATCTAATAATACACGTGCCATCAAACCGTATTTCCTAATTTGGAATTCCTAAAATCATCTCCGCGGAACGGGATAAATCGGATTTAAAATCAAATCTAATCTTAATATTAGTAACCTCGAATGTTCAAATCATTCTATGATGCGAAAAACATATAAACCAGCTTTTTTTCTTGCTTGCCGCCTAAGCTCGACAATATACCAACAAACTTATTTAAAATTTTCAAAGTTAAATATGTCCGTCTCCAATCATGTACAAAGTGCTTCACCAGGTTAGTTTTATAGTTTTTTTTCAGAATCTTAAAATTGACTTTCTCGCTCTACCTTACTCGGAGATATCATAGGCTTATCTTAATTATAAATTATCATGTTCTGAGCCGTTACGCCATCTTTGTAATTAATTAATTGGCTTAAATTCCCTAGCGAAAATTCTTACTTATGAAAATATTAACCCTCATGTAAAGAGGGTAGAGTACGCTGTTCGTGGTGAATTAGCAATTCGTGCTGAACAAATCAAAGATGAATTATCTAAAGAAAATTCACATAACTACGACTTCGACGCTGTTGTTAATTGTAATATCGGCAATCCACAACAATTAAAGCAAAAACCCATAACTTTCTTCCGTCAGGTATGTTTTTTTCTTTTTTAAATTTAGAGTGTTATATTTATTCCTTTTTTTTTGAATAGGTCGCTTCTTTAACAGAATATCCTGATCTTTTATTACCTGAAAATCGGGAACAAGTTGAAGCATTGTATCCTACAGATGCAATTGAACGCGCACAAAAATTACTTAAGGAAATCGGAAGTGTCGGTGCATATTCTCATTCTCAAGGAATTCATTATATAAGGAATAATGTCGCAAAATTCATCGAAGGTTGATAATATCAATTTAATATGAAGATTTTTTTCGAAAATTCTTATATTTTTTTTTTACTTAGAACGTGATGGATACCCAGCAGATCCAAATGATATCTTTCTTACTCAGGGCGCTTCTGCAGGTGTTCAAGCCGTGCTTCAACTTATTATCACACATTCTAATGTTGGTATTATGATACCAATACCACAATATCCTCTTTATACTGCTACTTTGGCACTATATGACGCGCAGCCTGTACCATACTATTTAAATGAAGAAGAAGATTGGGGATTAGATCTGAGTCAATTAGCCTCTTCACTCTCCGTGGGACGTTCTAAAGGGTTAGATGTTCGTGCGCTTGTTATTATTAATCCTGGTAATCCTACCGGCCAATGTTTAACTGAACATAATATGCGTGAAATTGTAGATTTCTGCCATAATGAACATATTGTTTTATTGGCAGACGAGGTTTATCAAACAAATATTTATCAACCTGATGAACGCCCATTTCATTCTTTTAAAAAAGTCATTCGATCAATGGGTAAAAAATATGAGCAATTTGAATTATTTTCTTTCCATTCAGTTTCCAAAGGCATGATAGGGGAATGTGGAAGGAGAGGGGGATATTATGAATGTACCAATATTGACTCTCGTATCATCGAAGAACTTTATAAAATGGCATCAGTTAGTCTTTGTCCAAATGTTCAAGGACAAATCATGGTAGATTTAATGGTTCAACCACCAAAACGTGGTGATAAAAGTTATACATCATACCAAAAAGAATTGAATGAAATTTATGAGAGTTTACGAAGGAGAAGCATGAAACTAAGTGAATGCTTCAATCAATTGGAGGGCGTTACATGTAATAATGCTCAGGTGAGATATTGGATAATAAGTTTATTTTATAAAATTAAACTAATTCACATTTTTTTTTTTAAAAAAAAAAAGGGATCAATGTATCTTTTCCCTCAACTTCGTTTGCCACAAAAGGCAATTGAATCTGCTCATCAAGCAGGCAAAAAACCTGATGAATTTTATTGTTTAGCTATGCTTGATGCAACAGGTGTATGTGTTGTTCCCGGTAGTGGATTTGGTCAAAAAAATGGCACTTGGCACTTCAGAAGTACATTTTTACCACCTGAAGAGCTGCTTGATGGATTTTGTATAAAATTGCAAAAATTTCATAATGAATTTTTAGAAAAGTATTGCGATTGATATATTGTATTTTATACATTTAAATCTATTTATTTCAGAATTTAAAAATATCAAAATGTTATGTACTGTATATTATTTAAATTATAATTCTAATAATTTTAAATGTATAATTTATAAATTTCCAATAAGTAGCATCATAAAATTTTTAGTTGATCTATGCAAATTCAATTTGCTAGTTCAAATTTTTTTTTCATATAAACTCTACGCAACTCCTTATGTAAGTTATAGTATTATTCGGGATCCTGTCATACTTTTAAATTAATCTATTTTTAAAAAATTAAGATTTTTTTTTTATAGCTATTATTAAACTTTACAATTTAAAAAAAAAAATTTATTAAAATTTAGTTTTAGTAAAAAGGGAAAATTTTAGCTAAAAGTTCATTGATTATTTTTTTTTTATACTAGCCTGATGCCCGTGTTCCACACGGGCTAATTTACAGTACATGTAAGGCTGTGTGTGGTAAGTATTTACATTTTACATTGACAAAACAGAATAATAAAATAGTTCATCAGGAGGATCAATGTTAAATCAAGAACAACACGTCAAAATACTAATGATGATCAATGTGTAGAATTATGCTTAGTAGATTGATATGAAAGTTGTTAGCATTAAAAAAATAAGAAATACATTAAATTTCAAATACCTGTTGCGAAACTATAGAAAAGTGATGATTTTTTCTGATTTTGTTGCATTTGAATGTTGAAATGAAGATGAAATCTAAAAAAAGAGATTAGTGAGATGAAAAATAATAATAATAAATGATAAAAAATCATAAATCTACTTCATTTCCACAAAAGAACTGCTAAAACTAATAAAAAAGTAAACTAAGAATGAAGTTAATAACAAAATGAAAAGAAATATAGAAACAAAAAAAACTAACACTAATCCATTTCCACAAGAGAGCTGGCAAACCTAAAAACATTTAAAGAATCACTAAACCTAAAAAAAGGTACCAAACTTTAAATAAAACGAAAAGAAAAAATAATTAGTAATTACGAAAAAGAATTTTTTAAATATAATTCAAACTAACTTTCATTCTGAAAGATACTGTCAAAAAAAAGGGTTGTTACTACAAAAAAAATAAAATATCAATAATGTTTTGTTAAAGAAATAATGTTAGAAAAATTTTATTTACCAAAATCTACATCTGTTCAAGATGTTACAAAACTGTTTAAACTACAAAATATAAAATATGAAATGTTAGTTACTGTTTTATTTCATTAAAAAATAAAAAAATTAATGAAAACACTTATGAATTCTATATCCAGAAAGACCCAAAGAGCTACCTACAGAATGCAAAAATAATATTATCCTTTTAATTTCCAAATAGCTTAGTTGTTTTTTTTTTTTTTCTTTTCCAATAATCTTATATTACATAGCTAGGTCCATTGCTTACCAAATATAGCATGAAAACGTAATCTTTACTCTTTGGTCAACTTGGGAATACTTGACCATTCTTAGATAGATAATTTTTATAAGGAATCATTTGCATCACCCATGAAGCACTACACCACGCTGATTGGTATCAGAAAGATCCTTTGTTTTGTAAAAATTTACCCTTTCTTGATCTTTTGATCTATCATATGATTTTATTCTTCACATGTGATACCCTTTATTTCATTCCTTTGTTGAGTTCTTTCCTTAATAACTTATTAACTCAACATTATTTATCACCGTTAGCTCCACAATTTTTATGTCTAAGTTCAATTCTTGAAGGTGATTTTCTTATCAGTCACTGGACACAATGTGAAAGTGGGGGTTTAAGAACCGAAGGTCTGGCCCCCACTTTCACATTGTGTGTATGGGTCACAGAACGTTAAAAACAATATCGATTTTTCTTATTATATTAGAAGAGCTTCTATCTGCTCTAAAATCTTAATTTTGATATTATATTTCTTAATTCTGTGTGGCTTCTCCAACCTCAGAAAGCATATCAATTTTTATTAATATATTAGAAAAGCTTCTAACGGCTCTAAAATCTTAATTTCTATATCAATTTTTTGGTTATATTTATTAAATCTAATGAAAATTATTATATCAGGAATTGATTCTATGCGAGTTAGCTCTTTAAATAGCATATTTACTACTTAAGTCTAATGAAAATAAGTCTAACTGTCCTTATTACCCCATAAATAAGTCTAATGAAAAAATAAGTCTAACGAAATTAAGTCTAACCGTCTTTATTACCCCATAAACAAGTCTAACGAAAAAATAAGTTTAACGAAATTAAGTCTAACAAAATTATTATATCAGAAATTGATTCTGCACTGGCTAGCTCAATAAAATAATATATTATTCATCTAATTCTAACGAAAAAATAAGTCTAACTGTCCCAATTTCCTCCAGATTATACCATTCTGTAAGATAAGTCTAATGAAAAAACATATAATAGAAATTACTTATACTCCAGCCAGCACATTAATTAGCATATTTAACAAATAAGTCTAACAAAATTAAGTCTAACGGTCCTTATTACCCCATAAATAAGTCTAATAAAAAAATAAGTCTAACGGGATTTTTATCCCAACTTTTCCTTAGTCAAGAACAGGCTCAGCATAGACTAACTCATCAAGTAGCATAAAACTTTAACGAAAAAATTTAAGTCTAACTATTCTGCCTTGCCGGGAATTTTATAAGTCTAACAAAAAATATATATCAGAATTCAGGAATTGGATTTGCGCTAGTTAACTCCTTATCTAATACATTATTCATTTAAGTCTAATGATTCTGCCCTGCTGGGAAATTTATTCTGGCTGACATCTATTACAATATTCTCCCTCTTCTAGTTTAATCAGATAGAGGCATTCCTTACAAAGAGAAATATTAAGATTTGCAAGCTTGTCTCTATGTGCAACCATTATTTCCTCATACACTACCCTCCCAAAAGTATCCGGTCAAATAATAAAGATTATATTTTTATTAATAATAATTAGTATTTAGTTGGCCATCCATTGTTTTTAATGCATGCTTCAATTCGACGTGGCATGCTCTCAATTAAATTAATGTAAGTTTCGGGTGGGATTCTTTCCCACTCATCTTGCAATGCTTCTTCAAGTTCACGAAAATTCTTTGGATGTGCAGATCGTTTTCGAAGTCTTCGTTCAAGTTCATGCCACAAATGTTCAATAGGATTAAGATCCGGGGATTGGGAAGGCCAATCTGGAAGAATCTTAATCTTTTTCTGTACAATCCAATTTTTAACATCTCTTGCAGTATGAACCGGAGCATTGTCATCCTGAAATGCGTAACGTTGCCTGTGATGTTTTGATCGAATGAATGGCAGTAAATTTTTTTCTAAAATATCAATATAATCTAACCTATTCATTTTACCATCTACTTTTACCAATGGTCCCAGTCCTTTTCCTGAAAAGCATCCCCACATCATAACACCACCACCACCGTGTTTAACTGTAGGAGTCAAATTTTCGATATTGTATCGGGTTCCATTTTTTCGCCAAACACGACTAGGACCATCATTTTGAAAAAGTGTAAATCTGGATTCGTCACTCCAGATGATAGTTTTCCATTGTTGCACAGACCAACTTTGCCGTTCTATGCACCATGACAACCGTTTTTCACGTTGAGATTCTGTAAGAAGTGGTTTCGGCGCAGCAACCCGGGAATAAATTTGCATTTGATGAAGGTTTTTACGAATAGTGTTAGCTGAAATCTGTTTATCCTGTGAACTATGAAATTTCTGCTGAATTTCACCCAAAGAAAGTTTATTATTCTTTTTAATAATTTTCAAAAGTTTACGACGATCATTATTATTCATGGAACATGGTCTTCCAGTTCTTTTAGTTGTTAATCCAGTATTAAAATTTTTGTATCGGGCAATTGTGTCTGTAATGGTACTTTTTGGAATTTTTAGGACATGACTGATAGCTTCATGAGTTCTTCCTCCTTTCCAGAGGCCAATAATTTGCCCACG
>QZLH01001014.1:16827-42169 GCA_003833135.1 Oehlia diaphana | reverse complement strand
TTTTCAACACATTTTCTGTATGGTATTGAATGTTTATTGTATGTTTTTTATACGATTTCTGTATGCACAAAATTTATCACACAATTATCACACAATTATCACACAATCTTTTTTCATAGGGTATTTAATATTTATAATGTTTAAAAATTACAATATTTGACAGTGAGATGACCTATCGGTCAGTGAAACATTTGTTGATGAAATGATTGTTGGTGAAGTAATTATTGTGAGTTATATAAATCCCTTCAGGAAGGTGGCATTTTAGGTTATTTTCAAATATTTGAGAAATTTCTATTCTTCCAGAAAATTCTACATTCTTTATGTTCAATCCGGTGAAATTGAAAAATTGTTGAAATTTACTGGAATTAATATTTAAGAACGTAGTGATTTCTGTATCATCTTACCATATAATTATAAATAAAATTTATTTTTTGCATAATATCATCAGGTGGAGAAAACTGAGAGACTTTAGTGCAAAAGCAATTCAAAAGATATTAGAAATAGAAAATTAAATATAAAAGAGCAGTATAGGTTTAGAAAACAACAAAGCCATGTTTGATATTTCAAGAATCATATGAATATAATTATAATGAAATTTAAAAAAAAAAATTGTGAAATCTTTACTGAAGGAGAAAATTTATGAATCACTGTTTCCTTCAGACTGATACTTAGAGCACTGAACAGAGTTCAGGTTAACTAGGTCAGGTCATGTAACTGTTTTAACCAGTTTGACCTGAAAGTATTCAAATAATGTAAAATGGCGTTTCGGCGTTTCAATTTTTCATAAAATCAATATGAAAAAACACTGTTTCAGCAGCATTTTCATTAAATAGGTTACGGTACGTTTCGTCTAATTCCATTTCGCCGAGGGACTTTTCGCAGAAGTTATTTCATCAAAAGAATTTTTCGTCGAAGGGACATTTTGTCGAATAGAAATTCGTTGAATAGATATTTGTCGAATCCTTTTTTCCGAATCATCCATTTCACCGAAATCTACAGGACATTCCGCCAAAAAATGATATCGATTTAAACTATAAACCGAAATAATTATTATTTTAAATAATGTTTTTTAGTAATATTCGTAAATATTATAGATATTTTGGGTGAAATGACTTCGGCAAAAAGTCCTTTGATGAAAATTCCCTTCGGTAAAATGACTTCGGCAAAATGTGTTTAGATGAAATAGACTTTGGCGAAAAGTCAGGATACCCATTAAATAAAATGAGAAACCACCATTTCAGCGGATTTCTTTTAGAAAATAAAACAAAAGAAGCCAAAATGGGGAAAAACATCGTTTTGGCTATTTACATTAAATGAAATGAAAAAATCGCTATTTTTACGAATTAATTCATAAAATAAAATAAGAAATGACGTTTCGAAAGGGTTTTTCGTGAAATCAATATGAAGAAAAAATGCGGATTTTCCATAAAATTAATACTGAAATGGCATTTTTTTTCGGATTGACAATTTAATTAACCACTCCCAACCGCAAGCACTAACAATTCATTAATTTCTTTATAAAATTTCATCCAAAATATTCTGAATGTTTAAGCTCTTAGTGCAAATGGCAATATACTAATTATATATTAATTTGTTTAAATGAATTAAAGATTACATGTAAACTTGTTTTAATAGCGTATAGCTTCAGTTTACAAATAAAGAAATCAAATTTTTATATACAATAAAATTTAAAATTTTCATTTTATAATATTAATAATAAAAAAAAAAGATAATAAACATTATGAAACATCGAGAATTATGACAATAAATAAATGTAATTCATTATAAATGTTCTAAACATTTTTAACGTTCCCTTTCTTGAAATTCTCTTATAAAAATAAATATGCATATTAAAAATCAAATCTTTCATCTTACTTTAATTTAGCCTATCAAATTAAATAATAAAAAAGAGATTTGTCTAATTTTTATTTCATGATTGGACAATAATGCTTGAATATTTCCTAAATCGGGTTGAGCATATTTTAAATGACGTACTATATATTTCTTCTGCGCCAAACTTATAATTTACAGTAGGTATTACCTAAATGGTTATGGTACAATCTACTCATTACGACATTACGTTCAGGTACTAATGATCATACCGTACCCACAACATATATATTAATACTATCAATGTTGTAGGTACGGTAATCTTACATTTATTATACAATAACACTCAAAATTAAAATTATTTACAAATTAATATTATATATATCAGAAAAATTTTGTTATTTTAATAAATTTTTTAGAAAATAAATTTTATTTCCCATTTTTTTTTTTTTTTTTACTTTTTTACTTACAAAAGGATCATATTCTAACGGCTCATCAAATTCTTCTAAATAATATCTTCAGATAACGTAAACATAATTATATATTTATATTTTATTGTTATAATTATAAGAAAAAATTGATAAAGAGGAAAGAGAAAGAAAAAAATTTTCGATCAACAGACTCATTATATATAAAAAAATTTGATGATAAATTATTGTGATTCACAGGTACAAATTGAAAATGTGATCAAAAAAGCGTACCGATCGCCATTAATTATTCGCTATATCGGTGTGACTTTGAATCGTAATTGATCGTACCTATAAATAATAGATCATAACTTAATATCGTACTCATTTACAGTCCAAATATTTATGCGTCAAAGCATATTTTACTACAGGATAAAATTTGATTGAAAATATAGTAAATATAGTACTATATGGAGTCTTAACAAACATCATTATAATTCGATTAATATTCCGGGTGTTATGACGTAATAGTTCTGAAATATTAAGGAAAGCCTTATACAATATAACATTAGCATAATTATTTTACATTGTAGCAACTGGGAATTCATCATTGTGATTTTTATGGAAATTCTCAAATTAGTATTCATATTTGAACAATTATAATTACTTTGTTGTAAATATTAATAATAATATAATAATCATGGTACTTTAATAATAGATTTATAATGAATATTTATGTTTTTAATTGTATAAAACGCAAAACTTTTGTTTTAAGATTTCTTTGAATTACAAAAAGTTTGCTTTATTAAACATTAAGAATTCGTCTCCAAAATCGAAACTCCTTTCACATGCAAATAAAAAAATTTATAATTAATCGATATATTTTAAATTTAATCATGTTCACTATTTCACATGCTAAATTATATTATATTATGAATTCGAATTGTTTCCGGGAAAATAATTGTATTTTTATGGAATATATTTTACAAAAACAACATAATAAAGATCTTTTTTTTCTCATAATAAAATATTTTTACATATTGATGTACAATTATGATGACAATGTGAATTTTAACCCTTGTACATTTATGGATAATTATTACATCAAAGGAAAAACAAAACTAAGGACCGGTTTGTGTGCCATTTAAGTTAATTTAAAATTTTACCCGAATCATTTTATCACATGAATAATAAATAAATGAAACAGGTTTCAATTAATTGGGGCGCAGTAAACCAATTGATCAAAATGGGAAAAATGGCGGGCTGAGTAAAATGCACGGCTCTGACATTTTCAATAACGTGTTATTGATATCAATGAATAAATGTGTAACACAGAATATCAACTAACGCCAAACTCCGTTTAAACTGCATATTTGTTTATTTCTCCCCGTTGATCAACAAAATTGGTTCGTCCAATTTCGTGAAACTTGATCACCGAACTTTCTTTTCGTTATTCAAAGGTAACACCTCGTTTAAGAAAGCACGCGATTTTTAGGGAGATAACCATGAGACATTTCTTTTTCCAGTTACTCAAATTATTTATTTATTTTTTATTATAATTTTATTATAGATTAATATAAATAATTTTATATATAAACACTAAACGCAAAAATGATTCAAGTTAAAAATTTAATTATTGATTTCTAGAATAATAAAATACGATGAATTCTATCATATCTTTGTTTTGTTGTACCTTGATCTTGTGTAAATATTGAAGAAATTAAAATAATTTTGTTTCTTTTTTCAAGATATTACATTTCAAACTAATTTTTTTTTTAAAAAACTTTTTAATGTAGCATTCAAGATTCCAATAGAAATTTTTGCTCATTTCAAGTCCTTCTTCTTTAAAAATAAACGTATACAACCATCCTTATCTCAACGTATAATGACCACCACATCAAGAATTTTGGAATTATATTTACCAACGTTTCTATTAAAAATAATACTTAAAATATTAAGTAAGATCGTCCGTAGAGTTAAAGGAAGGCGTTGGGTAAAAAAATTGGATGCGAGTAACGAAAAAGATGAATGGGAAGGCTATTTAATTGCAGAAAATGTTGAACATTCAGAAGTTGGAAAAGATGCTGATATGATTATTTTATACGCTCATGGTAAATAGTACTTTATACTTGTAGTGTTGATTCACTGCGTCACGTTTGTCATTAATTCTTTCGTCTTTTATAATAAAATAGGAGGAGCTTTTGTTTTTGGTGATGCTTTATTAACCTTGGAAATGTTCATCGATTGGATTAAAGCATGGAAATTAAATCATGGCGTTAACACACAGATATTGTCTTTAGAATACAGTAAGCTAAATTTAAGATTTATTAAATTAATAATTTATAATGTTAAGTTTACTTAATATTCATAATTTACTTGATAGGATTATCACCAAAGTATTCATTCCCGGCTGCAAGAGATAATATATTAGCTTGTTATCAATGGCTTGTCACGGAAAAGAATATTGATCCATCTAAAATTGTTTTTGGTAACGTATTTTGATAAATTATTTTTTTTTAAAAAAAAATTATTACAAATTTTAATTTATTTTTTTTTTTTACATTAAATTTTAGCTGGTGATAGTGCGGGTGGAAATTTGGCTATAGTTAGTGCAATCTACCTTGTTAATAACCCATATTTATATTCGATCGATCCACCTGCAGCTATTGTTTTATTATCACCTTTTCTTTCTGTAAGTATAATCGTTAAAATTATTTAGTTTTCATTATATTTAATTCATATTAATTATAATTTTAATTTTTTTTAGGGAATGTTGAATACCAAATCAGTCAGTGATAATGCTTCATATGATAGTCTAGATCCTACTTGGTTACACCGTTGTATGGATGCATATATAGGCGACTCAAATCTTCTTCCATCTTGTTCAATGGTTTCTCCCGTATTTGAAAATCAACTTTCAGGTTTACCAAAAGTATGGGCTTGTGCAGGAGGTTACGAAATATTTTTGGATGATATTAAAAATTTTATTGGAAAATTGATCCAAAGTAATGTAAAAGCAGAATTGGTTATAGAAGATACTAATTTTCATGATTATGCCATAGGAAAAGCAGCAAGTAGAGATGGTGCATATGAAAGATCTATCAAATATATTGGAAAGTTCTTGTATGATTAAAAATAGTGAAATTAAACTAATAACTAAATTCGTAAAAATAGAGTTACTATAGATAAAAAAAAAAAATTTATATATATATATATTATATACATATTTCTAGACTTTACTTATCACCAAAAGTATTGTTATATTATTAATTAATTATACGTTAACGTCAATAAAAAAAAAATTTAAATATCAGTTAAAATAAATATATTCTACTGCGTATATAAAAATTTTGGCTAATTATATCAACAAAAGCCCAGATTCTCGATGCGCAAAATTTTTGAAGCGCAAATCAACGTTGAGATGATTATTGTTATACAGTATGTACTGTAAATCTTTTTTTTTAATAATATCGTAACGAATTTTCCAAATTCTGTAACATCAAATCGTTTTATGAAATTAGATATTAGAAATTTTTCATATACTTTTTTCGTTATAATATCATATATAGAAAAAAAAATTTTTTCTTTTTACGACATTCATAATCGTAAAATTTTCTAAAGAGCTAAAATTATTAAATAATATTTCGTCAATGAATGTACTGTATATTAACGTCGTAATTCGATAAATTATATTAATTGACGCTTTTTCTTAACTGATACGGCTTTGATTTTTTATTTGAATTAATATGGTGAGCGTATCATCGTGACTTTTATTTATTTTGATATCAGTATCCTTTTATTAATAATAAGCATGGAAATCAAGTTATATAATTTTAAAAAATGCTTACTCATAAAAAATAGAACTTTACACAATAAAGCAACCCATTTTGTTTCACTCCTCTTTGAGTGAAAAATTTTGCTCCGAGAGTTTATTTAATTGCGCTATGAGCTGCGGTTCCAATAAAAAAAATCACGTGTTTTGTGGTACATAATTGTAAAATTACTTCCTTAATAGGACATTTATATAATTCACATTGGGAATAGGCCTCAAAATCGCATGATGAACAATGAAATTTAATGATAAGTATTTTCATAACTTAATTCTAATCATTTTTATTAATAAAAAATTCAAATTAATTTATATAAAAACTTTACCCGAGTCTCCCCACTCTCAAATTTATAATAATAATAAATTCTGCCCAATATTGGGTAAATAATAAAAAATTTTTGTTCTCTAAATAAGATATAAATCATAATAGGTTTAATATAATCCTAAAAAAAAAAAAAAAAATACATGCAATAATTATAATTGTAACATGCATCTAAACTTTTTGAATCGTCTGTGCACATTATTAAACTCGATTGTATTTTTAAAAAGAAAAACATTTTAAAATTGATTTCTTTTTTTTTAATAATAATATAATTTAGTTAATTAATGAAAGTAATTTGGACAAATGAAGTTACACAATTTATCTTGGCGTTGAATTTCTTTTTTCTTTTTTCTTTTTCTTTATTCTTTTAGTTAGTTAGCACATGTATGTTACTGTAATAGTAAAAATAATTGTTGTACATAACTTTTAAATGTAGATCTGAAATGAAATTTACTTAATATAGTATATCAAAATTCAACCGGAATATATTTCCGTGATGAATACGTTACACTAGTATTACATTCGAAAAAAAACACGGGATCAAATCACAGAATAAAGACGCGGTCTTTTCACTGAAAAAAAAAAATTGAACTTCAAAATATATTGACACCAATAGAAATAAAAAAAATTGAGCATCATATAATCATTCAAATCTTCACTTACTAGCATTTTACTTTCAAGAATTTCATTCAATTTTTTACTAGTAAAATCAAGCAAGCGACTTGTATAATATGTTTGTGGATGAGATTCAGCAGCAAGATTATTATGCTGCCCAATCGATGCATTATAAATTCCATAATATTGCATTTTAATTCTTCATCAATATCTTTAATTTTCTTGCTAAAAGGAAGAGAAATCCATTCAAAAATAATTTCTAATACTTCCTTAGAAGATGGCCTTTTTAATGGACTTTCAACCCAACATTTTTTCATTAAATCTACATAACATTGCGGAGTATTTTCAATAATTTTGGGACGTTCCCCTTTACAAATACTTAAACTAAGTTGAATATCATGTGCTCTATTGTTAAATGGTGATATTCCAGATGTAAATTCCCACATAAGCATAGAAAAACTGTATATATCACTAGCTGGAGTATAAGGTTACCTCTTAAAACTTCAGGTGCCATAAATGGTACAACACCATAGATCTTATACTCTTTCAAAAATGATTTTACAGGTCGACATAATCCTAAATCACTAACATAAGTATTACTCTTATTATGATTTAAAATATTGTCATCATGAAAATCACAATGAATAAGATTTTGTTTGTGTATATCATTAAGTCCAGAAATAATTCTATACAACATATGTAACTTTTGATTCCACCCACTTTCAATTATTCTTGTTAAGTTCTCTCTTAAATTACCATTGTTTGCATAATCCATTACTACCATATATTCCAAAGTAACTGGATTTTTTGTAAATCCATAAAAATAAATAATATCATCTGAATTTAAACAAATTTCATGATATTTCCACTATAAAAATAAAGTAATAACATGTTAATATAAATAAATTATAAAAAAGAAATAATATAACATCATACTTCAATTAAAAATTCAATTAAATTTTCATTTAAATCATTATGACATTTAAGAATTATTCCAATATCTCCATCATTCTTTAACCAAATAGCTTTGTATATAGTACCAAATCCTCCTTTATTAAGATATTCAACATCTTTAAATTTATTATAAGGAATCCATTTTAACTTTTTTTCAAGAATAAATTCATCCATAATTGTATTTCCACTTTTTCCAAATCTATAAATTTAAATAATTAAAATTGTATTAGTGTTTATAATAAAATTTACACTAAAATTTAAGATTAAAATTAACACTTACTCTAAAATTTAAATAGAAATTTAGGATAATAAATGTCTTAGTTCTTGTATAAATATATAATAATCAGTTATATTTCACAACTTACCAACTAAAGTAATAGAAATTTTAAATGAAAGAATACAGTTAACAAATAAATATTTATAAAATAAATAACAATAAAAATAACAAATAACCTACAAGCTATTAAATAATTTTTTAAATAAAGAATTTAATTAGTTTAAATTATATGTAAATATTATCAATAGGTAATAATTAAATTAAATAATTAAATAAATAACTTATAACTTACAATCTATTAAGTAAAGAATTTTATTAGTTTAAATTATATGTAAATATTTATATAACAATAAAGAATTAGTTTTTTACTGGGGTGATCATCACCGTTGGCCAAAAATTATTTAATTTTTACCGGCACTATATTTTTTTTAATCGTCATAATTTCAATCACCGGTGATCATCACCCCCGGTGATAGTTAGATAAATAAATAACTTACACCTTAGTTAGTTTAAATTATGTAAATATTATAACAATAAGTAATAATAAAATTAAATAAATAACTTACGATCTATATTATTTACATAATTTTTTAAATGAAGAATTTAGTTATATGTAAATATTATAACAAGAAGTAATAGTAGAATTAAATAAATAACTTACTCCCTATATTATTTAAACAATTTTTTCAAATAAAGAATTAATTTATATGTAAATATTATAATAATAAGTAATAATAGAATTAAAAAAATAACTTACGATCTATATTATTTAAATAATTTTTTAAATGAAGAATTTAGTTATATGCATATATTAAAACAATAAGTAATAATAGAATTAAATAAATAACTTACTCCCTATATTATTTAAATAAATTTTTAAATAAAGAATTTAGTTAGTTTAAATTATATGTGAATATCATAACAATAAATAATAATTGAATTAAATAATTAACTTACTCCCTATATTATTTAAATGATTTTTTAAATAAAGAATTTAATTAGTTTAAATTATTTACTAATATTATAACAATAAGCAATAATAGAATTAAACAAATAACTTACTCGCTATATTATTTAAATAATTTTTAAATTAAGAATTTAGTTAGTTTAAATTACATGCAAATACTATAACAATAAATAATAATAGAATTAAATAAATAACTTACAATCTATATTATTTAAATAATTTTTTAAATGAAGAATTTAATTATATGTAAATATTATAACAAGAAGTAATAGTAGAATTAAATAAATAACTTACTCCCTATATTATTTAAACAATTTTTTCAAATAAAGAATTCAGTTAGTTTAAATTATATGTAAATATTATAACAATAAATAATAATAGGATTAAATAAATAACTTACCAACTAAAAGAAATTACAAAATAATTTTTTAAATAAAGAATTTAGTTAGTTTAATTTATATGTAAATATTATAACAATAAGAATAATAGAATTAAAAAAATAACTTATGATCTATATTATTTAAATAATTTTTTAAATGAAGAATTTAGTTATATGTAAATATTAAAACAATAAGTAATAATAGAATTAAACAAATAACTTACGAACTATATTATTTAAATAATTTTTAAATGAAGAATTTAGTTAGTTTAAATTACATGTAAATATTTATAACAATAAGTAATAAAATAAATAACTTACACCCTATATTATTTAGATAATTTTTTAAATAAAAATTTAGTTAGTTTAAATTACATGCGAATACTATAACAATAAGTAATAATAGAATTACAGTAAATGAATAACTTACGAACTATGATATTTAATAATTTTTTAAATTAGGAATTTAGTTAATTTAAATTATATGCAAATATTATAACAATAAGTAAATAATAGAGTTAAATAAATAACTTATAACTTACGATCTATTAAATAAAGAATTTAGTTAATTTCAATTATATGTAAATATTATAACAATAAGTAATAATAGAATTAATAAATAACTTACGAACTATATTATTTAATTATTTTTTTAAATAAAGAATTTAGTTAGTTTAAATTATATGTAAATATAACAATAAGTAATAATTGATTAACTTACGATCTATATTATTTAAACAATTTTTTAATTAAAGAATTTAGTTAGTTTAAATTATATGTATATTATAACAATAAATAATAATAGAATTAAATAAATTACTTACTCCCTATATTATTTAAATAATTATTAAACAAAGAATTTGGTTAGTTTAAATTATATGTAAACATTATAACAATAAATAATAATAGAAATAAATAAATAACTTACCAACTAAAAAAATTACAAAATAATTTTTAAATAAAGAATTTAGCTAGCTTAAATTATATAAATAAATATAGACATCATATAACTTACACCCTGAATTATTATTAATTTTTAATTAGTTAGATATAAATATAATAGAAAGGTATTTACTATAAATTGAATATATTACTTACAATCTATTGTTTAAATTAAGAATATAATTAGTTAAATTATATTAAAATATTAATAAAGAAATATAATATTAAATATAATATTCTTAAGTATTATAACTTACCAGCTGTAATATAATTAATTAGTTAGTTATTTAAACAAAGAATTAAGTTATTTGAATATTATGTAAAATAAATAAAGTAAAAGTTTAAATAACTAATAACTTACAAACTATAGTATTATTAATCATTAAATGAATGAGTTATTTTGTTACATAGAATAAAAAGTAATTCCATTATTATTTAATTATAAGATAACCTTTAACTTACGAGCTAAATTAATTATTTAGTATAATTTTTATATAATATAGTTTAGTTTGCATATTATATATATGTTTATTTATAGATAAGTATTTAAATTATTTGCAAATAAAAATTAATATTTCAGCTTGTCTAATATACCTTCAGATTCCTTGGTACTACTTCCTTCAAATTCTTCAATACTACCAGAAACTAGTTTTATAATATTAAAAATTTCAAAATTCTAATTGTATTGAATGCTTATATTACTATATATATGATTTTACCTTTACCAATACATTGACCCATTATTTTATATTATATCAAAATTTTCCCTAACTGAAAAGGATAAAAAAAATGTCTTTTTTTCCTTTTTTTATTATTTATTAAACGTCTTATTAGTATGAGTGAATATGGTAATAATATTATGATCACAAGTACGTCATGATTTTTTTTTTAAAAATGCAGATCTGCGCAGAAATGGTGACTACAAATCTGCAAAGAATTGAAGGAAAAATCCAATAAAAGCTATGCAGATTTTTTGGGAAACAAAATTTTTGCGGAGATTTTTTAAAAAAATAAATATTCATAATTATTCAAATATATTTAATTTCACTAATCATCACAATCATTACATATGTAATAATTTATTTAATATGTATTATTTTTAATTTACTTAATAAAATACATTAAGCCATAAAGAATAAAAAATGAAAAATTTCGAAGCCTTAGAGACCAGAACTTGCCTTTCAGTTTCTTGTACCAATGAAAAGTAAATAAATGAACATTAGCGTTAGTGATGTTCATTAAATAAAATAATAAAAAAAAAAATATTTCAAAGGTTTTTAAGGTTTTTTACCTTCAAATTAGAGTTCAGCTATGATCTGGACCTATAATAAAAAAAAAAATGAATGTTAGTTAACGTTCATTAAATAAAAGTAAAAAAAATTATTTACTATCAAAATTCTGTCCAAAAAGCCACAGACCTACAAAGAAGAAAAAGAAAATGAATGTTAGCTAACATTCGCTAAATAAAATTAATAAAAAAAAAAAATTCAAGGGTTTTACCTTTGAAATTGGGTCTAGGACACGTTGTTAAACAGCTTAAACGCGAAAATTAGATAGTAAGAAAATCACAAACCGACTTTATTATAAATTTCGCGATTTCAGCTTCCTCATCATCACCGAAAGCTTTCCATGCAACCCGACTATTCCGAAGGTGGAAAAAACATAAGGCCAAAAAGGTCTTTTCACTTCGTAGTGAAATCTCATATACGTTCAAGTTCCAAGCAACTGGCCATGTTAACGTAGTCAACAAAGAATTCGACTTTATGAATCATAAACGTTTAGAAAATTTTTGAAACACAATTATAGTAAACATCCTAGCGTCAAGAAGAAACAAACAGCTCGTTTTGAACGTAGCTGTAGACGCGGTTTTAATCTACAAGGCAATAACGTAGCCTCGACTCTAGAGGAAAAAATCATCGCAGCGAGACGACATCACTTTCTCTTCTTAGAATCACAGTATATCAACAAGATGGTCAAATATCTTAAATATAAGAAAAAATTTACTCTTCCTACTCAAGAGTACTACGATTATCACATACCATATTCACGGTTTC
This sequence comes from Oehlia diaphana, assembly GCA_003833135.1. NCBI lineage: Eukaryota > Fungi > Glomeromycota > Glomeromycetes > Glomerales > Glomeraceae > Oehlia > Oehlia diaphana. The sequence goes on along the minus strand of QZLH01001014.1, from coordinate 29,593 downwards.
AAAAGTTCTTTAATCACAGAATCCTGTACCTTCTGCTAGCATCAATAAAGGCGCTGCGTTGCCCACCCCCGTCTACTGATCCGCTTGATGGTATTGATATACCCGAAGAGCTTAAACCTTTCGTACCTAAGGGACCTGTATATGTAAAGAGACTACATGTAGTTCATGTTAACGGTCGTGATACTCGTAAACCTCTCAAATCTGGGAGTAAAAAATGGCTCGCTGAAATTCGACTATTTAAACGTCAACATGATAAGAAAGTGGCAGATGAACAACAAGCCAAACTTCTTGGTACTTCCGTTACAAGTTTAAGCGTGCGTCTTGAGCTTATGAGAGATCTTACAGATTTCCAAAATCTTTATGACGAGAAAATGGGCCGTCTTACTACACGGCGTCCGACGAAAATGAAACGCAAAGTGCGTGAGGAACTTGAATCATCTTACAATAAGTTCAAACTGGATTGTAAATCATTTCGCAATGATGACGGTTTTTATAATCGCCGGGCGACACATCAGATGACACTAAAGCTTTAGAGCTGCGCCCGAACTAGCGTGACGTTAATAACGTTAATTTGGATTCTCATTATATTTGTTCGACGGATACTTCCTCTAGTTCTGTTAATGATCTGAGTACTGGTTAACTGTCATGTCCTTCACCCGTTACCATGAAGACTCCCAGTTGGATGGACTTAATTTTATTTTTCTTTTGTTTTTGTTTTCTAGATATTGATTAACTTTGAATGAGTCTAATTTCTTTTTTTTTTTTTGAGTTATTTCTCATAGGTTGTCTTATTTTGCTATATATTAGCATTTTGGGTTTTATATACTCCTACAATTTGAATAGTGTGAACCATTCCACCTTTGACAGTATTTACAGGTGGCGGCCTTTATGGCCGAAAGAAAAATACGGGTCTTTAGAATTTTTAAGATCGTTTTTCTATTATTATTCGCTGTCTAATTTCGGTTGGGTTATTAGATAGGTATCTTTTATAACTTTAGTTAGGGCCTATTTCATGGGTTTATTCCTTATTGAGGGTGAAGTTTCTATATTGTGTTTTTTTATATTTTTTTAAATAGCTTTTAATATTTAATGTAATGCTCCTGACTAACCATAAAATAAAATAATAAAATAAAATAAATATAAATTTCGCGATATTAGTTAATCATAAACCAGTCATACCTTATTTATTCGCACAATCCTAATTCCAGCCGGAATTAACATAGTCTCGGTCAGTACTATTCAGCGTAGCAGATCAACTGATATCTCCGAGTCTCAATTTCGATGTATCTATTTACAAGTTTCTGTATGATAACATTGTATTGAACTATTGATATTGTAAACACATTTTAATTATCGAATATTCGATATAACTACCCAAAATAGCTTGAACGGGGGGTTCTTTATGTAACTCCGACGCCGTAATTACTGCCGTAATTCAAGAATTTCAACTATATACTGTAATTATTGTGTTATATTGTTATAAACAAGTTCTTTTAATTTATTTACGTGATATTACCACAAATTCCGTTGTTTTTTAAAAAAAAAATTTATAATGAACAAAGTCAAAATCATTTTATTAAATATAAAATTACATTTTTTTTTTTACAATAATCTATAAAATTCAAATACATGATTCACGTTTTTTCGTTATTTTTTTTTTACAATAATCTATCTATGATTCATTTACGTTAAATTTTTATACTTTTTTTTTTATTACTATTTTTATTTTTGAATAATTTCATAATTTTTAAGATCAGGATTCCAAATATCAAATTCCCTTCTAAACATAGCAAAGGTAGCATCAACTAATAAAATGATATTACCAATAGTATAAACTAAAGTGATAGCGTAAAAAAAATTGGCGTTCCCACTACCTGCGTATATCCATAAATGATAAAATATTGGTGATAATATTGAACAGTAACAAAATATATTAGTTGTCAAAAAATTATATCGCATATCTAAAAAAAAGAAAGGGGAAAATGTTAAGTATTAATTTAAAGTAAATGTAGAATTAAAGTTCTATTACTCATCATATAACTAAAAACAAGAAATAAATCAATAATTACATTTTATTATTTCTGAATAAATTGGAAGAAACGCCAAATAAAGAGAAGCATCACCAATTGATGGATATGATTTAAATATTGCCATTATCCCGCTCAATATAAAAATTGAAAATAACGGATGTTTTCTAAAAAAAATGATTTAATATAATTATAATAAAAAATATTAAATAATAATTTTAACTTACCTAAATTTTGTTGAAACTGGTACCATAAATACGAACGCGTGTAATTGAAAAACCACCAAAAAGAAACTTCTAAATTGATCAAACATTTCGATAAAAAAATACCAAAATAATCCAATATTTGGCGTTAAATCTGGCAATAAGAGTCTTCAAAAAAATAAAAATTTTTTTTTGACACGAGTTAGTAAATATTCAATTAATAAAGGAAGAAATTATCAAGAAAAGTTCTTACATGACGCCATACGTAGCACCTAAAAAGTCCCAAGAACCAACTAGAAAATATGAAAATATTAATAATCCACTTAACCATACAACAAATAATCCAACACATCCAATAATTTCGTTCTGTAAAATAAAAAATAAATAATGAGTAAATAAAAATAAAGTAAAATAAATATTTCATATGGATATTACGACAATTCATACTTTAATAATTTTCCCACTTGATTCAACGTTATTTGTGAAAATTTGTATTAAAGGTAAAAACAACATAAATGGATAAAAGCTCAAATAAGTTGCCATTGCGATCCAAAACATTCCATAACTCTTATTATCTATAAAATCAAATAAAATTCGTTAAAATAGGGTTTGAACGAATAATATATAATATATTAATTATTTACAAACGTTTGAGCGAATAATAAATTCCAAGAATTATTGATAAATTAGTAAATATAATCGTAGATTTTGAAAGGCATGATGCGATTGTCAATGGATTAAATAAATAACTAGAAAATAATTTTTTTTAAATGAAAGGATAATAATATCATTTTTGAATAACTCATAAATATATATATATATATTTTCAGGATACAATCCAGTAACAACCCATGGATCAATTTCTTTCGGTACATTATCTTTTAATTCAATCTCAAGTTTAGGAAAATTATAATAAAGTTGTTGTTTTATTCCAGCGATATTCATCAAACAATAAGCTAAAATGAGATCCATCAATACAAACGTTAATTTTGTAAAAATAACTGGTAAATAACCAAGTAATTGGAAAAATGCAAGTAACAATGGAGCCTTAAATAAAAATTAAGTTAATTTTAAATTTTGTAAATCTTTCTTTTAAAAATTAATAAAACAACGATGACATACTTGATGAAAGGCACCACCATCATATGGCGGAACCCCATTTTCAAATAAATAAAGTCCTTCAGTAACTATTAATAAAATAAATAATTAAATTAATTAATTTCAAATAAATAAATAAATAAATACGAAATTACATACGTCGAGTAAAACTCGTTACGGGGGTTACAATTTCTACTCGACTTCCTAAAGTTTCTGTTATACTTGAAGATTGAAAAAGAATTAACCGAATCGTAAAAGCGGCACCAAATATAAGGACACCGGTAAATTTGTTTTTCGTCGACATTTTCTTCGATAAAAAAAAATCGTGAATCAAAATAAATTACACATTTAATAATTGTTTTGTGTAAATTCAATTTATCAATAGTTTAAAATAGTTTTTTAAAAATGTTAATCAAAAAAATCTGCTTTTTTTATTTAAAAGATTTATTATTCTAAAACTATTTACAATTTACAATTTAAAGAAAAAAAATTTTCGTAAATTTTTTTTTTTTTTTGAAAAGGGGTATTTATAGACATAACAATGATCAACAGTCATGTGATGACCACGAAGCTTACTAATAATCGTATTACACAATTGTCATAGTTGTATGACATATAAAAATAAATGCTTAAAATTCTATTTCATACATTCTTCCCAATTAACATCGGTATTTGAAGAAGGTAGTTCTAAATCTATATCTATACTAGAATTATCATCAGAAATTTCCGAAACAGAATTATTTGGAATATAATTTAATGCATCAATCATATCGCTAGTTAAATTTGAATTTACATTTGTGATTTCGCTAATAGTTTCATCGCTAATAACGCTATTAGTAATATTATTAATATTACTTTGTTGTTCTATTTCTATTAATAATAAAGAATTATTGTTTTCGAGATTGGATTCAGTCAAAGTTGCGTTAAATTTTGATGATCGTAAATCATAATTACTACTATATTCACTTATGCTACTACTCGCCATTGAATCCAATAATTGACCTTGATTAATATGTATTTTGTAAAAGACCAATTTCTTTATGATAAAGCCAATAAATATTACAGCAATTAATATCGCTATTATCATACTGGCTATAAATGATTTATGATATGGATTACTTCCTGAGAATATACTTGATATATTAGAATTATTTGAACCTCCAGGATTTATTGTAGAAGTTGGAGTAGATAATATTTTAGTGGTATTATAAGTTTGTATATTTGAAGGAATGGAAGAATTAGTTTTTTCTTCCCTTTTTACAATCAAAGAAAAAGGTTTTTCTTTATCATTTTCATTTTTTGGTCTATTACTATCTTCTATGCAAGCTTTTTTAATATACATTATATATTTTTTTGATTTTATTTATAATTATTTTTTTTTTTAACGATGGTTCTTGCACTTGCAATAGAAGAGTGACGGTATTTTGAAATTACTTATGAGGCCGATATTTATATTATAATTATATAATGATGAGTGATCCATTTATTTGTGTCACACGAATTTTTAATTATGCGGATACTACCAATTAATTATTTTTCAAACGTATATTCGGTTAGTAGGTTAGTTGGTAATGTAAATAAAGGGTAAATATTTATGAACGTGGAAAGGAATATGGAATACACACGATATGAATGAATTTCTTTGATAAAGATATTAAAATTATTTGTAACTCAATGTCTGATTTACGGTGTTTTATAGGATAAATAAATTTATAATACGTATGTATAATCTTACCTAATAATAATAAAACTTCTTTAGAAGTAAAACATTAAAATTAAATTTTGGTTTCATTTTTTTTTTTTTAAAAAAAAAAAAAAAAAATATATTAATTAATGTTAATTAGCATCAATGAAAATTCATTAATTAATATATATGAAACAAAGATCTTTAATTTATATGATCCTTGTAATTCTATAAAAAAAAATAAGTAAATATTTTACTAATTTTTTTTTACAGTTAACGGAATTTTATGATGAACAATCTTCGTTCAAACAACGCCAAAAAAAACCATCCTTCCAAAAATATATATGTATATGGTGTATATATATGCACGTGTATGCATAAAGCGTTATAATAAAAAAGAAAAGAAGAAATAAAAGGAATAATTCTTATTTTCCTTTTATATACATTCACTTAATTTTTCTGCATTAATTTATTACACAAATGAATATGCACTGCATGTATCATAAATTACAGTACACCCAATATTTGTTTATTTTATTATAGAAGCAATTTTTTACAAGAAATTTTTTTTATTTTATTTTATTTTTTTTTTTTTCAAAAAGTGAAGATAATATAAATTTTTTCGATTTTGATATATTTTGTAAAAAATTTTTTTTTTTAATTTGAGACGATCAAAATGTTAAATCGATTATAATGTCGGCCAACATTATTGTCATTTAGATATTCTTAAAGCTGGTCAGAAATTAATCACATTAGCTGGGATCGACCGGATTAATAATAATAAAAATAATTAAACAGGGAAATGCTCAACGCACGCTTATCGTCAGTACATAAACAACATTAAATATAACAATTATGCTTTGCGTTTACTACGTAGAATGTATAGAATATGTAAACAAATAAACAAACTAAATTCATAAAATTTAATAAAAAAAAAAAAAAAATTTACAATAATAAAGCACCAATCAACTCAAAAATGACGGAATTTTGTAAATCGGGTTAAACCATGTTAATTGTAAACGATTTTATTATAACTTTCACGCGCTGGAATGAGTTTAAGTTATGTTACACATAAATCGCATGATACAATGTTACGATGATACGATTGATACGACGATACGAAGGATGTCTGGTGACTAGACTAATTCACGCGGTGAAATTAACAACTCTGATTAAATTTATATTTCTAGTATTTTTAATTGTCAAAAAAAAAAAGACTAGTTAATATCATAATTAAAAACATTTCATATCTGATATAAGATTACCTATTTTATGTTTCCTTAAATGAGTCATTTATGGGATCAGAACGTGAACTTTACTTTTATATATTGTAATGTATGAAAAAATATTTCTTGCCCGTTGTTAAGAATATTTTTAACGTATGTTGATTTTTTTGATACTATCTCAAAGAGGCTGAAAACTAAAAATGCAGGTACTGTCGTACGTAAATTTATCGTCGTACTAGTCGTACTAGATTAAGAAAGAAATTGATATTCTTACTATCTTTTTGGAATAATGTGAAATCGATAAATATTAAATACGGTAATCGAGGTTAATTATTACTTTAAAAAGACAATAAATTTTTGGTTAACACAAAATTTTATTCAACTAATTTAAATTTCTCTTTGTCTTATTTATTGAGAAGTGCTAGTTTATGAATATATTTAGATAAAATATATTCGGAAGGGTATTTTTTTCACCTTTTTTTTTAAAATCCGTCATGCATGAATAATTAGTTATTTGTCAGAACATGCTGATTTAGATGGACTGAAATTTTTTACCAATGGCTGAATATTAATAAATATATTTGCAATCATATAGGCTATAAGAATTTTTAATTCCGAAGTGTAACGAATGCTATATACAGTAATTCTACGTAAAAGGTGATACTGTGGTAGGATGTCCACCGGCACGTGATGATGTAAAGGTGATCTCTGGCTGACGCAATAAATTTATTAATTACATACTGATCGTTACGCCCATTTGTGTTTCGTCTTTGATGTGGACTTTAAACTCTGTAAAAGTATATAAATTTGTTATCATATCGGATTCATAACTTCAAATTTCTTTGTTACTTTATTTCCACGTAGTGATACTCGGATTAATCCGGACTGATCCGCTTTCATCCGGTTCATAAACCGAATGAAAATATCCGGCTTGAACCGAAACCCGGATGGATTTTTTTTAAAATAAAACGCCTTAATAACCTTAATACAGTGACCCTTGGGACCATAGTAAAAAAATAGTAGAATGTATACTTAGAGAGGGTGTGCATTTATAGAGAGTAAAATATTAGAGCTTTTATAAGTTGGGACCAGGCCCACCGTGCACTTAAAGACTTATGGAGGTGTCACTGTACATTACATTTTACATGAACCAAGACTATTTTTGATTTGTTACGTATAAATTAATGTTAAACTATAATTTATGTTTTAATCTATTTTTAACTTGTTTTGTCACACTTTTTTGAATTTTTAATAAATAAAAACTGTAAGATAATACACGTTGAAACTCAACTTAATTTTTTGTTTAATATCCAGATTTTTTTAAAAAAAACTGGGGATGTCCAAATTTAATAGGCATATGATTTTTTAATGGCAATTAAAAAAAATGTTAAAATTTAATATTTAGATCAATGATTAATTAGAAATTATCAAATTATCTGGCCGATTTTGATTTTTAAAATAAATTTTTAAATCCACTTAAAACTGTACTTATTGTGAATGCTTTCTTATCCAATGAGGCAATAAGCCTCATCTTCCTCTAGCTTGAGTTTCGATAAAAATTAGATCGGAAAAAAATATCATAAATTTTTACGTGAAAGTTTTTTTTAGTTTAATCTTAAACTGATTCTAATTCTAATCCTAAGAGACTCTATCATGCATTTGCTTTAAAACTTCTTAAAAACGAGTGAGATAAGGTAAATAAACAGTTAGGTTGAAAACAGTTAAGTTGAACTATAAAATTGTTTTCTTATATCAACAAAATTGCTGTTATTTCATAGCTAATAAGTATCTTTTTGCAGATTTCAATGATTATTTTTGGGAAGTTTTCTATTAATAAATATTTTGAAATGCTATACAAAGTTTATTATAGACTATCATCATTTAGTCCGCAGTCAGAAAAACCTTATATGTAACCCAATCGATGATATTTTATCTTGCGTTTCGTTAACGCCCACTCGAAAACTGCATCAGTATTTTGGATCGTGTGTTTATAGTAGTTAAAAAGGGAGTAGCAATTATTCACCAAAAAAAACGATTCTTATAGAAATATTATGAGCATGTTTTATAACAGATATTTTCACACATATGCATATACTGATGGAAAAGGATGAAAAAAAAATTACATAATTGATGGCATTACCAAAATTATGAATATGTATGGTTCCGAATAAAAGTAATAAAGTATGATCGTCACAATCTATGATATACCATCTAGCATTGCATATAGCGGCTGGTCGGTCGGCGTGTCTTATACAAAAAAAATACAAAAAACCTGGTTCAAAAATCGACAGAATTAAGCTTAAGTTACCAGAATTGGGGGTACTAAACAAGAGTTAAATTTTTATACCTAGTAAATGCCCGGGTCTTATATATAAAAGGACGTACAGTAGGGGTGTACAATATTAACATACAAACTTGCTTGAGTTTAGGAGTTAAGCACGGGTACGCTCAAAAAGGGATACAATATGCAGTGCTAGACGGTATATGATATGCTTATATAGAATATTATATATGAAATTATGAAAACTTCTTGTCTACTAATTTATTAATATCAGATTATTTACATTTGATTTCGCTACTTGAGCTCGCACTCGCATAACTCGAGAATTACTTAGGTGCGTGTGATCGACAATGCCGGCCAGAACTAGTATCGTAAGTTTAGCCTGCGTTGCATTAAAGGAAAATAGTGAGGAGTTAGCCAATATTGTAAACAATTTTGTAGCTCGAGTCTTAGCTTGAGTCAATTTACTCGATTTTACTTGAATTAACTTAAATTCAAGCTCCACTTTATGTAAATATTTTTTTATCAGTTATTTAAAAATTATGGCCTTTATTTCACAATGAACAAAAGAAGTTTTATTTTGGTTTTAAAAGAATCTTTATGATCATGTCACAAAATTATATATATTTAACTTGTTATTCTTTTATAGTTCCTATTTCAGTAGAAATTTATTTTTCATAATGCCATATCTCAATTAATTCAGATTTGGATTATTGTGAATTTATTTTTCAGCAATGGCACAACAATATGCATCGGATGTTAACAGCCTAAAAACTTTGATGACAGTACTAGTATTTCTCTGAGAAAAAAAAAAGAGCCCTCAGTTTCACTTGCGTTGCGCTCTTCCTATTATTATCATAACCAAATTATATAAGGCGTTGAAATATTTTTTGAATTATTAATGACAAAAAATGATAACGCTACCAGCCTACCACTAAATTTAATTTAAGGAAAGATATTTGCAACATATAAAATAACCACTTAAAATAATCAAATGAATGCATTTACTGATTCTTACTGTAATATTCGAATCATATATAAATTTGATAACAGTAACACATAGGGACAAATAGATTCCAAATGTCTAAAGCAGTGTTGGCATTTGGCCGCGGCCAAAACTTTATTGGCCATTTTGGCCACGGCCAAACCGCCAAACGGCTAATGTGCCAACACTGGTCTAAAGTCACGCCACAAAGATTTAACTTACAAATAAATAGAATAATTAAAAAAGTTTTGTATTATTTTGAATAATTTAATAAATTACCTGAGAATATATCAATCTTATAAAATATAATCATATTTATCCGGTATCACGTGATTTTTTATAATTAAAAATGGTTATAATAAATCGTGTATCAGGCAAAAAATATTCAAATCACGGGATACCGGATAAATTACTCATTCGGCACTTTGAGCCGAATAACTATTAATTATTGAGTTCATTCAATTTAAAGTCGTGGTAGATAAATTTAATCAGAAAAAGCATATTTAATAGTATATGAAGCTCCTGGCTAATTGGATAAGACGATCATGTTCCGATTATAAAGCTAAATTTTACTTATTTCTAATTAGCCAAGATATAAATAATACATAAATCTGTTTTTACTGGATCTAAATATTTAGTTGTTATTTTAATAAAAGAATGTACTGATCCATTTTAAATGTTTAGAATTAGTTAGAGAAAAACAGATATTGCTTTGCTAACAACCTAAAATTTTCTGAATGCATTGTACAATAATTGTACAAACCTTTGTACAAGGTATTTTTAAATTTAAAATATATAGTACGATATTTCTAACAATGCATTATTTAATATTAATTTATTTGCAAACAATTGTAAAATATATATATATAATATCTTTTCCAATGAATCTTATAAATTTCCATTAAACTTAATTTAAATTGTACAAAATAATTTACAACAGTTGATTATTTAAATGCATATTGTAACAATAAATTTTGCAATTAATAAAAACATTAGTATTAATAATGCCATTGATTTTTTATAATTATAATTTATAATTATAACCAGGCTATTTCGTAAAGTATTAAGTTAATAGATATATGTATGTATATATTAGTATATATATACATCTATTAAAAAATTTTAAAAAGAAAAAAATTTCGGGAAGCCTTCTATTTATATAAAATTATGTATCACGTGTATTACGTGATATAATATTATAACCGCAGCAGTCAAAGAGTATAAGACTGATCGGCTTTTTTAAAATTTTTTTTTAACTTTTCTCTTTTCCTTTCCTTCGTTCTCTAGCTGTCCTTCCCTCACTCTCGCCCTTCTCTCCTTTCCTTTACTAGAACTTTTTCGAATCTCTTAGACGCAGATTTTGGGTAGGAAGGAGTTTTTTTTTGAATTCACTTCTCTTAGCGATACATTTCCACTTACTTTAATTTTGATTTTTTTATTTTTTAGATGGCCAGTCCTTGGATGCGTTTTGTTTTGGTGAGGGCTTCCGAAAAAAAAAAATATTTTTATTTTAATTTATTAAATTAGCAAAACGTACTACTAACATTTCGATTTTCTCTTTTTTTTAGACGGCCAGTCCTTTGACGCATATTGTTTCAGTAAGGACTTCGGAAAAAAAAAAATTTTATTAATTTATTTTATTGGTGAAACATTTACTAACGTTTCAGTTTCCTCTTTTTTTTAGACGGGAAGATGGCCAGTCCTTGGACGCATATTGTGTCGGTAAGAGCTTCCAAAAATAAATTTTTTTTTAATTTATTTCATTAGTGAAACATTTTACTAACATTTTAGTTTTCTCTTTTTTAGACGACCAGGTCTTAGGATGCGTGAAAATCTGGTAGGAATGGTTTTTTTGAATTAATTGTTCTTAGCGATACATTCATGAACAATTTTGTTTTTATTCTTTTTTTAAGCGATTCTTGGATGTGCGGCTTAAAAACGAACTGTTGTTAACAGTTTTTTTTTGGATATAGGAATTAAGTAAGTATATTGTTTTTATTAATTTTTTTTAATGAACAGTTACTAACTATTTGATTTTTTTTCTTTCTTAGGTAGTTCTTTGGGTCTTTTAGGAAGCATGGGATTTTATTTATTATAACGAAACGTATGTTAACGTTTCAAATTTTATCTTTTTTTTTAGATGGGGTGTATAGGAAAGGAAATCGGGACTATATTTTTTTGAATTCAATTATTTTTTAGGTGACTTTTTGGGCATTTATTTTATCATTTTCATTTATTTTATGTAAGTAAAGTGCTAATTTTTAGGTAGACTTTAGTGATGCAAGATTTTGATGTGAGATTTTTTAAATAATTTATGATTTATTTATTTACGAAATGTTTTATTAACATTTCACTTTTCTTTTTCTTTAGATATCGATGAGGTACCATTTCTAAACTTAGGAATATCAAAGGCCAACCTGTTGATTGGATTAAAGACGCATACGGCACCCTTGTACTATTGTTTAAGATGAAGACAATCTACTTTTGATATTTCAAATATGAGATTTCTGAGAACTTGGTGGGTGTGTTTTTCTTTGAGCCATCTATTTTAACGAAATGTTCATTAACGTTTCAATCTTTTTTGATGAACTTCAAGGATGAGGAACAGAAGCAAGTAATCAAAAGTCAATAAAGATAGAAGGGAAAGGATAGGACTTGGATTATCCATGGAGGTTAGGTTTTGCAAAACAAGCTATCAATCCTAATGGACAGCACTTAAACAAGAACATGATAGTCTTTCCCGGAAGATAATTCATCCTAGCTTTCAAAACAAATGGATATTATGAAGGAATACAAGACAGCAGTTATTTTTTCAGAGCTCATGTTAATAAATTAAATTGCAGGTAGGATTATTAGAGGACCAATTAAAGATTATATTTTCCAAACGGTGTGGTCAATGTAATTAACAATTTTAGATGTGAACATAAACTATCATCTAAAAGAGAAAGGGATGACTATGATTTAGCGCTAGATCTAGACTATAAAGTAAGGATGGTCACTGGTAGGGATGGCAACGGTCGGTCATGGTCGGTCATCGGTCGGTCATAACCGGTCAAGAATCTTTGACCAACCGACCGACCGTTTGACCGACCGTTTAACCGATCCTGAAAACGTTTGCGAAACGTTTTTATTTATGAAATACTTAATAGAAAACGTTTTTGCAATGTTTTCTATTAAAATAATTAAAAAATGTTTGCGAAACATTTTTTTATTAAATTTTATATTAAAAGACGTTTCGCAAACGTTTTCAGGATCAGTTAAA
>QZLH01001013.1:35045-47265 GCA_003833135.1 Oehlia diaphana | reverse complement strand
CTATAGCTAGGTGGGCTTAAATGGATGATTAACGGGTACCATGGGAAACTTAATGGTGAGGCTGTATGGGTTATAGAGGCTAAAATATTGGGTGTCCCAGAACCGGCAAATTTGCACTACTCATGACCATTCTGGAAAATATCCATTTTGAACAATGTCCGATACCCAACATGTTCCAAAAAGCGATACCCATTGATCTTTGAAGGATGAGATTCTTCTAGTGATCCTTATAGGTGAGGGAGTACGGGCTATTTCTGATTGTTTGTAGGAGGGTCTGACTGAAAATTTTATGACTGTGATTGTGAACGAGAGGAATAATTCCTGTTTTTGTTCTTGTCAGAGTCCTGAGAGGGTGATTTGAAAGGGACAGGTGAAAATTGTTTTGGTTTTGAAAATTGTTGCTGTGCTTTTTTCTTCTGAAAGGCAGTTTCGTTAAACAACTTATTGAGTTTGTTTTCTTCATGGACCATTTCTGTAAGTTTGTCCCTGAAAACACCTCTTTGATTTGTAGGTTTTTTATAGTTTGCTGAAAGGTTCTTGAGGGCCAATTCTCTGTGAATATCATTCCCATAGGATAAAGCATCAAGGAGAAGAGCTCTTGAGTTGAGCATGGTCTGGAGCCAATTTTCGTAAGGATCTCCTGATTCATCAGATGGCTTTAAAGCATAAATCATACGGAGAGCGTTATCGATCGGTCTGAGTACAGAAGAGGTTTTATACAAGAGTTTACTATAATTTCTGTCAGTTTCTTTGTCTGCATGAGACATAACAGATAACATTCTTGTTTCCATTTTGAGGGAGTAAAAGATATTTCTTTATTTCGTGGTTCTGTTTGAAAAATTTTACTCCTGGTGGCAGGTTTAAGAGAGTTCCCACAATAAATTTCTGTGGGTAGAAGTGACATAGGACCACTTGCGGTCTAAGTGTTGGCATCGTATTATTAAATTCGCCTCTATGAGACAAATTGAATTGTGGTAAGATCATTGAAATTGGATCACTAAATCACGAGATATTCAGAATTTTGCACTATTATGCAAATTTTGAAATTTCGGAGTACGTAATTAATTTCGTAATATGTAATTAAATACGTAATTATGTAATTAATTACGATTTTGAAATTTCAGATTTTGGATTTGCCAATTGAATTTTGAAAACAACTATAATAAATACTTAATGAAGGTTAACAATAATTCTTAAATACTAACAGTTCTTATTATGGAGCGTGATCCCACTTCAACCAATAAATACATTCCAGGTTGATCATAACACAAAACTTCATCTTATAACCCTTAATAAAAATAATGATCTGATTGGTTATGTCAGAATATATTTCACTTTGTTTTATATTCAAATCTATTGAGTCCTTAGTATATATATACAGAGCTATAGTAAATGTTCCAATAGATTTAATTCTCTTCATTCTGATGTTCATCAGTGCTTATTATTTCACAAAAAATGCCTATACAAGTCTCATCCTTATTTTTCAACATATAATTTGACAAGTAGTACCAACACTGAATCTCCTTTGGTAGACTAAAGTAATTCATTTTTTTTGTCTTAATTGGCTTTTTAAAATAATTAGACTAAACTTTGCAAGTTCAAATCCTTAGACTCTTTATCCTTTTTATTGACCTGAATAGACTTTTCCTTAACAGGCATAGATAATTCTCTCAACAAGCAAGCCCTAAAACCTTTCCTGTTCATATAAAGATAATCCTTAGGAAAGTTTATCCTGATGAATTTCTTATTGATTGGGATTCATTCTTTACATGTTGCCCAAATTATTTTTGGCTGGCATAATTATAAGTAAAATCCCAAATTCAATTACAGCATCCCAAATTATTTTGGCACTTTTTATAGTAAATTAGATATAAACTGAATGAATTATGGCATCCTAAATTATATGGCATCCCAAAATAATTTTGGCATTATGTATAATTCATTCTCTTGCATAGTAGTATCATTCACACCATTTGTACCACTGGTATCTCTTCATTAGATTGATTTTCCAAATTGATGGAAATAGATTGATCTTCTGAAGCAAGACTCATCTTTATGTCTTCACAAATATGAAGTACAATTTACAGATTATTAAAGGTATGAACAGTAGTTCTGCTTAGTTCAGATCTTTCAGGATGCATGTAACTGTCTTTACCAACAGCATATTTCCTTTTCAGAGATTGATTGTGAAAATAATGAGTTGTTGAAGTGATACAGATTTGTTTAAATAATTTTATGCCATTTTGTAAAATTTGGATATAGACATTGAGAGTTAAGCAAAATGTCAGTGCCCTAAAATACAATTATAAAAGATAACACCAGTGAAATGCAATTTTGCATTCAGTCTTCTAACAATACCTACAGTATATCAAATGTGTTATCCCATTTTAATTTATTATTATTCTTTAATTCATCAATTTCCATCTTTTAATATTGATGGAAACTTTGTGAATTGTGAATCATTGATATTATCAACATTTCACTAAAGAACAGAAAAGAAAACAAGGATTGAAAAATTAGAAATCATAAACCTTAACTTTGGTTTGCATTTCCAATTGCTTTATGATAGTATTGATGTTGAATTCAACTTTTTATTCTCATCTTTAATACCATCTCAATCTCAAGCTTGTTGCAAGATGAGGTTTTAGAACTTGATGGTAATCCTGCTAACTTTGCATTTATTGATTTCCTCTCAAGTGCCTACAGTTTCTTTAAACTCAGGTTCTGATAATTTTAATACCTATACACTTTTCAACTTGCATTTCTGAAGTTGATAATAATAGCTTTGATGGTGCTATTGCTCTTCTTGGTACTACTCATGGTATAATCAGAGATTTGTGGTAGAGATTAATTATTTTGAAAAAGGTGTGAATGCAGTACACAGTAGAATGGTGAATTTTTTTTTATGTATTAATTTAAAATGATAAATCAATTAAATATTTTAATATTTATTATTATATTAAATTAAAAAAGAAAAAGATAAAAAAAAAGGTGATTCAGACAGATAATTTAATGGATATTTGGATATTGGAAATTAAATGATTGAACAATTACATCATGAGGCAAAGTAGATGATTAATAAGATGTGATCTACATAATTAATTGTAAGTCATTATCATAAGTCATTAGATAGAAGAGTACAATTACATCATAAGGGTAATTTATTATTAATAATTAATAATCATTAGTAAAAGAAGTTTATAGAAAGTTTTAGAATATTTACATAGCCATTTGCATAGTTTAATTATTAGTAATAATTATGTAATTGTAAAATAGTATCTTTAAATAAGTCTGTAAAATATGAATGTAACTTTGGTTATTGATCCATAAAAATAATTTAAATAAAATAAGGGATTTTATAAATTAACATTTTTCTTTATTTTCCATTATAAAAAAAGTGATGAAGACCCAAATCTGACTTTGTTTTTTCATTTGTACTCTTTTCCAATCCTTACAGTAAATTGAATCCTACTGATCATCTTTTGTTACAATCATGATAATAATTTTGAATGCTCTTTGTAATTTTGGCCTGTTCAAGTAAAAATAATAGACATTTTTGAGAGGAATTCACTGTAACAAATCTTCATTACTATAAGTAAGTATTCTATATGACTTTCTCAGAACCAGTTGATTCTTTATTCTATAAATATAAGAATTTCAAGACAATATTTTATATTAAAAAGTTTTATTGTCATATTCAGAACCTTTGATAATAATAAAATTTTCCACTTTGGTTAATGGATAGACATGAAGTCATCATCAGACTGAATACAAAAAGAAGGAGTTAAGTTGCTACTATTTTCAGTTAAAGAACAATGAATTATTATACTGTTGATGGATTTATTATACCCCTTCTTGATGTTCATTGCTTTTTATGACTTTTAGTGTTTTGTAACCTTTTCTTAAATAAGATGTTCTTGTCCATAATTTCAAAGAGTTGAATGTATATTTCTATCCTTTAATATGATTCCAGCAATAATAGACCTGCTATTAATAGTCCTGTTGTTTATAGTATTTTTGTCTGTGAATGATGGTGAATCTACTTGTGCAAATGTTTTTCTACCCATTTTCTTGCAAGTTTGCATTCAGATTAATAAATAAATTAATATAAAGTTTTGTTAATAATTTCATTATATTTTAATGAAAGTTTTTTATAAACCTTGAATACTATTTTATTACATAATTGCAAAAAGTTTATATTTTCACAAAAAAAAAGTATGTGAAAAAAAAAAGTAAAAAAAGTAAGTTTAAGATGTGAAAATATTAAAACCTATTTACTGAACTTGGCCAAAAACCTTTGTATTGCAGAACAATCCAGAAGGTCACTCTGCACTTTGATGGCTAATGTTTAATTGGCCAGAAATCCTGAATATCAGACAACCCAAAAAGCCATAATTTGCACTCAAACACTACCCTTAAATAACCAGAAATTTTACAATAAAAAAGCTCTTAATTACTTCTCTATACTTATTAAGCAATTTCAATGCTTTCTTATGCCTGCAATCTTTCTTGTTATTGGAACTTGAGATGTTACAGTCAATCTTATACCCAAATATCTTATGTTACATTCATTTAGAAAACCAAAAATATATTCCACCTGAATGCTTTGCATTCTAAATATTTATGAATGTTTTTTCTTAACATAATATGCAATTATTTTGGAGGAATATTTTTAATCCTTTTTGCTGTTCAAGGTTCAAAACTCCTGTTCCATGATTTATTTTTTTATTCATGATTATGTGATACAAGTATGAATCTGCACCTCTTCCAAGTGATTGTAACAAAGCTCATTTGCTCAATACTTAAATTATAAATTCATTGAAATCTTAATGTTATAGGGTGTTTTATTAAACTTTTTAAGCCAAAATTGATCATATGATGACTGTAAAATAGGAATAGTAAATTTTGGTTTGCAGAATTCAAATTCCTTGCCATATTAATATTTTATATTAATTTATTTAAATAAATTAACTTTCAAATAATTCTTTTATAACAATAATTAATTAATTATAAAATATTGCCATCTTCTGTGATATTTTGACACAATTGGGAATAATGGTCAATTACAGATATCTATTTTTGTAAATCTTTTAATTTGTTAGGTATTATTATTTTCTTTTAAAAGAATTATTTTATGAATAATTGTCTAAAGTTTTAAAAATAGATATTAGTAAACAGTATTATATTTCAATTTAAACTTTTCTAAGTTATAACTAGAATATTTATATGAGTAAAATCATTATATAAAGGCTTGTACAATATAATGATATAATATATATTATAAAATATGCCTAATAATATAAATAAAACTAAATAGTTCCATTAACATGTATGACTTACTAATTGTATTCATTTTGCATAGCTATATACTAAATTTATCACATTATATTCTGAATTTTATTATTATCTCCTATAATACTTTTTTGTTCTAAAAGTATTTTATTAATACATTCTTTTAGGTTATCTTTTTTTCTAATACTTCTTGTATTATTTTTTTTAATTATTTTCTATATTATTTTTTCTTATTTTTTTTTTTACATTTGATGAAGCAAGGCTACATAATTTATCTTACCTTACTTTTTAATTGAGTAGAAAATACATTTCAATGTTGTATGGAAATTAATTTCTCTTCCAAATATTATTTAATATATTTATACTAACTGCTATTAAAATTAGCAATTTATTTTTTTAAAATATATAATTTGTCTTCAACATATCTTCCTTTCTTCAAATAATATTTTTTGATTATTATAAATTTGTAATAACAAATTTTTTAAATTTTAACATGTTTATTGACCTATTTTTTTGTCTATATTTTTATTTAACATTTTATCATCAGAATTATTATTACCAAAATATGGTAAAATAAGTTTATTTATGGATTTTAATTTTGAAAATTATTTAAATAATAAAAAATTGTTATTTTTAAAAGAATTTTTAAATAAGTAATATTTATAAACTAAATGATATAATAATGGCCAAAGTGTAAGATTATTAGTGAATTACATCAATATAATGAGTAATAAAGAGAAAAGGATTAAAAAAAGTTATTATAACTTTGTTAATCAATTGTAATTTAAGAAATTTATCTATCAAATTTATTACTTTTAATATTATTTATTTCTTTATCATTATATTTATTCTAAAGGTTTTATTAATCCAATTAATCCAACTATAGTAGTACTTTCTATTATGTTCAATTAATGAATGTATATTTTTTATATTTTCTTCTAATTCTATAATACTATAAATTTAACTATTTAGCAGTAATATTTACTGAAGTATTGAAGGCTATTGAAAACACACTTTTTTTTTATTCCAATTCTAATAGGATTTCCATTAGAGGTTAATAATAATACAATAGGTTTATTTCATATTATTATGTATATTATTTGTGGAATAATATAAATGAAAAAATTATTAAAATTTTGGGAAGAATTCAATTTAAATTAGAGGGATTGAAAGGTCAAATTCCATAAAATAAAAGGTTATTGGAAGCTTTTTTTTTGCATGTTATTGACATTTATTCTAGAAATAAAAAATTGTTTAAAATTATCAAATGGTATTTTCATTTTATAATTTATTAAAGGTTGGAATTCAGTAAGTTTAACCAGATAAATATGAATTTAAAGAGTTAACCAGTTTGAAAATCAAGTTAAGTTAATTGAACTAGTTCAATTAGCAAATAATTAATTGGCAGTTAAATATAAAAGTCATTTGATTTTTTTTCAATATTTCTATATTAGTATTTAGTAAATGATTTGAAATGATAAATAAAATAACAACTACATCATTCAAAATCAAATGGCTAATCATTATTTAAGTCATTTAATTAATATTGAATATCAGAGAATTATTTATCAATCATTTTACAGTATTTAACCTCTAGCAAATAAACTTAAATACCGCAAATACAAACGTATTAATACAAATCACAAAAATTATAATTTTTTGTTGCTATTAAAATTTTTCATTTACAATTATTATAAGTTTATTTAATTTATATCACAACTTCATTTTATAATTTTGATACAACAGCAATTTAGATAATTTGTGAATGATTTTCCTTTTTTTTTGAAAATTGAAATATTTTTTTATTTTTTTTGTATAATCAATGGAGTGAAATTCTTTGAATAAAGAGAAAATAAATATCTTTTACAGTGAATTTTTTTTTATTGCCTTTACATTGGTAGCGAGCAAGAAATTTAAATCAAAAAAATTAAAAATTTTACTAATTTTTGTAATAAGTCATTGCCAATATATATAAATAAACATTAAAGTTAATCTTTGGATAGTCATTTTCAAATGAAACTTTATTTCTTTGATTGATTGCTCAACGTATTAAAGATGTAGAAAAATGTTATCAAATATCTATTTGTAAATAGCTGTTGAAATATTTCTTATTGAGTGCACTCTCATTTATACTCTTATCAATATTTTACATGGTTATATAATCTAATTCCTTTCATTTCCATAAGTTTATGAACTCTTCATATACTGTATACATGTATTTGACAAGTACTCAAATGGAATCTAGTACCAAATTCCAACTCATCATCTATAAAGATGGTCAAAATTTTTGATTAGGATCTAATTCCGGTGGAATAAACTCTATCCTTAAACATGACCGTCGTAATAAGAGCATTTCTATGATCGAATGTTAGTTTTTTCGTATTCAAATGCGAAATCTAAGAAGAAATGAGATGGCAACATGAGACTGCGTACTGTCGAAACACTTACATCACATGATTGATTGACCAATAAACCAACTGACCACGTGATTTATAAAGAAATAATTTCACGAAAAAAGACAATTAATCCTTTTTTTTGTCTTTACAATAAAAAATCTTTAATTTCGAAAGAAAAAAATAAAAATATTTCATTTCAATAATTATCTTAAGAAGCAATAAATCATCAATAATATGATAAGATTATAATTCTACGTTAACAGTTTAACTACTTATTAAAAAAAAAATTAAAACCCCTCGAGTGGAAATGAGAAAATTGATGATTTCATTCAAGAAAGACAATTAAATTTTAATTACAACAATTGTGTATTATTTGAATGGATACCATATAATCAGTTTAATGAAATTAAAGAAACAGGCAAAAATGGTTCTTTAACTGTATATTCAGCAATATGGAGGAATGGTCCATTATGTAATAGTAAATATACAAGAGATTCAAATAAAAAAGTTGCTTTAAAATGTTTGCATGACTTGCAAAATCCTGTTGATTCTCTAATAAATGAGGTATAAATTTTTATATTGTTACATTTATTATTATTAGTTTTTTTCATATAATAAATTTTCTGTATATTGTTTTAGGCTAAAAAATATTCAATAAAAAATAACAATTTTCTTGTATTATATGGAATATCACAGAATCCAGATACAAGTGGTTATATTTTAGTTCAAAATTATCTTATCCTAAGTGGAAATAAAAAAATTGATGATTTCATTCAAGAAAGACAATTAAATATTAAGTCCTATAATGATGTAGCATTTGAATGGATACCTTACAATCAGTTTAATGAAATTAAAGAAACAGGTAAAAATAATTCTATAACTGTATATTTAGCAATATGGAAAAATGGTCCATTAGATAATAATTACTATGATAGTAAATATTATACAAGAGATCCAAATAAAGAAGTTGTATTAAAGTTTTTGCATAATTCGCAAAATTCCGTAGAATATGTAATAAATAAGGTATAATATTTTAGAAATGGTTTACAAATAACATGTACTTTTTTAACACATCATCATTTTGTTTATATTTAGGCTAAAAAATATTCAACAAAAAATGATGAGATTCTTACATTGTATGGAATATCTCAAAATCCAAATACTAATGACTATATATTATTGACTCTATTTTCTGAAGAATATTGTGTTATATGTGATGAAATATGCACAGATATCCAGTATAAATGGTGTAAACCATGTAAATTTATGGGCTGGAAAAGTGGAAATGATAAAATTGACAATTTAATTCAATTAAAAATTAATCAACCAAGTGATACAAGATTTGAATGGATACCATATAATCAGTTTAATAAAATTAGAAATTTACCGTTTTGTTTCAATATATTCAGCAATATGGGAATTTGAAGTTGCTTTATTATATTATAATGACTCACAAAAACTTCTAGATAAGGTATGAAATATTTACTAATTTAGTTTAATTTTCTTTAATTTAATGATATATTTTTAATTTAACAGTTTAGAGAAATTGATACTAGTAGCTTCAAAATATATGGATTATCCCAAAATTCAGATAAAAAAGATTACATTTTAGTTCTTCAAAAAGAATACTATTTGGAATATAGTAAAAAATACTGTAAAAATTGTGGAGTAAAATTTACTCAAATAAGATATTTGTGGTGTAAACCATGTCAAATAAATAATTCTATAAAATGGGCAAATGGAAATGAAAAATTTATTATATTAATTCAAGAAATGCAATTAAGGATAAATTCTTGTTTTAATATAGTATTTGAATGGATACCATATGATCAATTCAAATTACATTAAGGAAATAGGTAAAGGTGGATTTGCTATAGTATATTCAGCAATATGGAAAGATGGTCCATTAAAATATGATATTGGTAAGAAAACGTATACAAGAGTTTCAAACAAAAAAATTGCTTTGAAATGTCTGAATAAATCATCAAATTTAATTGATAAATTCATAAATGAGGTATGAGAATTTTCATGAATTTATAGTATAATTAACTAAAAATCTTTTTAAAATTAATAATATATATTTTTAAATGGGTTAAAGAATATTCAATTAATAAAAAGAGTGATATTCTTAATGTATATGGAATATCCCAAAATCCAGATACAAACAATTTTATCATAGTTCTTGAAAATGCAGAAGGTGGAAGTTTTAATAATTGGATAAATAATAATTACAAATATTTTGATTGGAAAAATAAAATACAAACACTACTATATATCATTGAAGGTCTTAATGGGATCCATCAAAACCAGAAGGTTCATCATGATTTACATCCAGGAAATATATTATTTTTAACAAAAAGTTTAAATACTTTTAATAGAAAATCATTATTTATATCTGATATGGGATTATGTGAAGACGTAAATAATACAAGTGAGGTAGAATCTTATGGAGTTATTTCTTATATGGCTCCTGAGGTATTAAGAAATGAAGCTTATACCCAAGCAGCAGATGCATATAGCTTTGGTATGATTATGTATTTCACAGCAACTGGAAAACAACCTTTTGTCAATCGTGCACATGATTATCATCTAGTATTAGACATATGTAAAGGAATTAGACCTGAAATAAATGAGTTGAAAGTGCCAAAATGTTATGTTGAATTAATGAAAAGATGTTGGGATTCAAATCCAGATAATAGACCAAATACTACTGAAATACATGAATTAATTGAGTCTTTTTTTAATTTCTATAATTTATATAAAAAAGGTGATTCAAATGCAATAGAAATTAGAAAGCAATTTATAGAAGCAGAAATTTACAGAAAATCTCACCTTTCAGATTCTTTTAAAATAATCAAACAACATCCACAAGCAATTTATACATCTCAATTAGTACCCAATTTTTTTACAAAAGATTTTCTAAAATCTGAATATTTAAGTTGCGTAATCCTTGATAAATGATATATTTAGATTAACTTCAATACATCAATTAGATTTTCCAAACTCTTTAAAATCTTACTATGGAAACTTAAAATGCAAACAGATATATGATTGTAATATTTGTCATTATTAAAATATTTTTACATCTAATGTAGAATTTGTTTAATATTATGTATTAGATGTTTGTTCATAATGTTTCTACATCAAAACATCAGCCTTCTTTCTCTATTATTAACACTAGTAACAATATTATTGATAATTATTTTAAAATAGAGTAATTATATTTTTTTTTGACATAATGTAGTTAATTTTTGTTCTACACTGATTATAGAGTATATGTAAGTTTTTACTTCATAAATAAAATCAGTTTAATAATTATTTGATTTAGTTAGTAAGTTATAATTATAGTCAAGTTATTATATATTTACGCAAATGTTAAAATTCCTATTTTATTAAATTCTTATTTAAAATTTAGTGTGAGTATCAATTGTTATTTATTTGATTTTAAATTTAATATAAATTTTAATAATTTTTACATTAATTATTAAAATATAGATTTGGAAATAGCGAAAATGAAATTTTGGATGAACTTATTCTTGAAGAAAAATTAAAATGGATCCCTTATAATCAATTTGAAAATGTTGAATATCTTGATAAAGGAGGATTTGGTACTATATATAAAGCTATTTGGGTATATGATGAAGAAAATATAGAAGTAGTTCTTAAATGTGTCAATAATTTGAATGAAAATTTAGATAAATTTTTAAAAGAAGTATGATAATACATTATTTATTTTAATTTCAATTATAATTTATTTAAACTAATATCTAATTTTATTTTTATTGTGTAGATGTCTTGCAAGTTTTGAAATATATGCAATTATTGATTTATATGGATTTACAAAAAATCCAAAGTCATTGAATTATATGGCAGTAATAGATTATGCAAATAAAGGTAATTTAAGGGGAAATTTGGCAAAAGTAATTAAATATAACAGATTATAATTAATTAATTATTTGTGTTTTTTTTAAAAAGATTTATATTTTTTTTTTTAGAGTATTATTTGATATTACAGTACATATTTAACAGAAATTGTTTTATACTTTATCTCATTAGAATTGTTTAAACACTATGCTAGAGTAGTAAGATATTTTACAAATTTCTTAGTTTGTAATTAAATAATTCTTTTATTTTTATAGCTTATCCAGTTATTAAATATAAATTATCAAATTTGATTCATTTATAAAATTACAGTATACACAGTGAAATTCGATAAACCGGATCTATCGGTTCCACTAAAGACTATGGCGCGCCGTACTGATCAAAAATCCAGGGTGTTCACCCTGGATGCATCCAGGATTTACCCTGGATTGATCCCGGGTAGTTACCCTGGATGCATCCAGGGTGATCACCCAGGATTTTGAAAATTTACCCTGGATGCAAATATTACCCTGGATGATCATTGAATTTCTACACAAGTTGTTACATATTATCGGTCACGTGATATATCACATTTGTCAAATTGACATATCTCAGCCAATAAGGATTCATATTTATTTATGATATTATCACTCCTAAGCAAGATGCTAATG